>ML778987.1:1389732-1401162 GCA_009831015.1 Picea engelmannii
TATTATTGTAAATACACTTTTTATATATAAATTTATGAAAAATAGTGAGCTTATTAAATTGAATCTTAAATTCATTTTTAAAAGGGTTAAAATTTGATGAACAAACTAACTAATTAATATATTTTAAAGATATTTTAAATACTAATCAATGTGTGAGGAATGATTTAAAAAAAAAAATTCAAAATTCAAAATTGAAGTCTCATTTTTTTTCTCACATAATATTATCATACAAAACAAAAAATCATGACAAAGGTAAAATTGTAAGTCCCACATTTTTTCTAGCATAGTATTGTTGTACAACAGGTACAAGAGGGCGTTTATGGTCGTCCTCAATGTGGGTTTAATGGCGCCCTCACTAAGTAATGGCAGGGGATGACAACAGGTACAAGAGGAGGTTGTGCGGTCTTATCAGCCCCTCAGATATTACTTCAGGTTGGCCATGGAATTCTTTACTTGGTTTCATTGCTTTGTCGAGGCTTCGCTCTGCTCAACGATACAACTCTAGGCCTCTCAGAATTCTCTGGCCTCATTCTTAGATATATCCGGCCTCCAGGCTTCAACATGCCACGCAAGAGAGGGAAACCCAAGAGGGGATCCTCTTGGTACTGTTATGTTGCAAGGCAGAGGCGCTTGTGCGAATTGGAGAAGCCTTCCTCAATAGCGCGGAAGAAACAAATTAAGAAGATAATGACACCTCCAATGGCCTACGTGGAGGAGGAATTCCTAGAGGAACCAATTCAAGTTCTACCAGAATTCCTCCTTTACACGGTCTGAGATTCCCAAGATAGGCCCAACGCCAACACAACAGTAATGGATACAACAATAGCTATAGAGGGTGACACTTGCATAGTATAGGAGGAAATCCCCCCAAAGGATAGCCTAGTTGGGCCCCCATTGCCCAACCCAGACATGGTATACGGCTAGATTCCACATAGTATCTTCACTCTGAAGCACTTGGAGCTCATATTTGAGTTGAGGAGCTACATAATGGACCAGCTCCACCGATATACCCTTATTATCAACACACTCGACATTTTTTGTTATGCCTTCTCAAATGTTCCTGTCAAACAGAGGTGCCCAACCTACGCACAAGCCTTTGTACTCACACCTAGTGATGACACTCCCCATGGAGACTCTCATATGGCAAGTTCCATTGTTCAAACAACCCTCCTAATGTTTAAGGTTTCTCAGCTCTCTACACCTCACTTGCATAGAAATGGGGTTTTCTTCTTGTCTTCCTGCTTAAGATTTCTGTTTAGTTTGTATTTTCATTTTTTGAATGCATGTCTAAACAAAACTATCATCACTATCAGCTACCACTTTCTCTAGTTTCCAAGTGTATGGTGGAGCAAATGGCGGTTGCTACTTTTATCCATAAGTATATTCCACGAGTTTAGCAAAACATGTGAAAAGCTTGTGAAACAATTAGTTTTTGTATAATAACAACAGATTAATCAAGCAATACTGAAAAGTTATTTTATTAAGATTCAATGTTTAGAAAACTGATAAAGAAAGGAAAAGAAAAAAAAAACACTCATTAAATAAAAATTTACACTTTTTTCTCTTTATAAAGTTTTATTGAGTTCCAAGAATTATAATTGAGATTATATATATATAAATAATACTTCATTAATATCAATTTTATAAATAATTTTATGATAAATAATAACTGCATTAAGTAAAATGTTTTTCCTAATACTCAATAAATATGATAAGTATGTATATGTAAAAACATAACACTTTAAAAAACAATAAAAAAAAGGCATGCATAGTGACAGAGTGTGTTGTTAAGCTACTCCGTGATGTTAAAGTCACCGGTTCGAAACCTGCGGGGACAAAAAATCCAACCATGTTAAGGGTTGGTGTGACTCAGGCCGAGTGGTTAATCGCGAGCCAACAGAAAAAAAAAAATCTTAAATCTAGTACAAATAGAAATTATTCTCTTAGATATGTCGAAGGATGTTGAATTTGAATATTGTTTTAATAGAGTTCTAAAGTATATTTCACTGGAAAAAAAATTAGCTCATATACTTTTTAATTATTAAATTTATTTATAGTATTATGTTTTATGTTTAATAAGTATGACTAAAGGTGAAATTCACATTTTTGAAAAAGGTAGTAATGAAAAACAATGCTCTTAGATATGTCGAAGAATGTTGAATTTGAATATTGTTTTAATAGAGTTCTAAAGTATATTTGACTGTAAAAACATTAGCTCATATACTTTTTAATTATTAAATTTATTTATAGTATTATGTTTTATGTTTAAAAGTATGACTAAAGGTGAAATTCACATTTTTGAAAAAGGTAGTAATGAAAAACAATGGTTAATGTGTTTATTCGTTTTGGAAATTAGATTATATTTTATTGTAAAATATATTTGTTGAAAATTGTTTGGGTTTGGAAAACATATATTTTTGCTTTAACACAATCCAGTAAAAATTTATTTTCTTTAATATGTGTGTTTCTTTAACATTGTGTTAAAGCAAGAAGGACAAGTCCGTTCATAAAGGGGGTTTCACTTTGTTGACCAATATCTTATCATATTCATTCATAAAGGGGGTTTTTTAATTATGAAAATAGAGTCAATATATTGTGGGTATTGGGGGATGCGAAGTATGAGGCGGTCTATAAGTATTGGGGGTTATAAAAAGGGTTATCTAGTAAAAATAGTGGATATCTAGTAAACGTAGGGTTCTTTTAATTTAGAAATATGTATTGAGAGGTTCACCAAAAGGATTTTGGGAGGTATTTGTCAATTTCTAGTAAAATTAGGGGTGTTCTTTAATATCCCATGAACACATGTGATATGTCATAGGTTCACTAAGTGGAGACCCCATAGTTGTTTTAATTTTTTGGAAATAAATTGTGTGAAAGTTCAGAAACTTCCAACATTTTGAGTGGACACTCCACCCATCTTCAGGGAAAAATAAAGTTGTAGAATGATTAAACAAGTGTTGGTGATGTGATATAAAAGAAAATGTTTTGGATAACTATTGGAGAAAATGAATAAATTAATGCATAACCATTGTAAATTAAATTAATATAATCAAATAGAAAGGAAATTAATTAAATCTCGAGTCGGTTTCATGGTGTGAGTCAAACATTTTCTGGGATTGGTCTTTGGAGAGAAGGAGAAAATGGTGTATGATTCTTTGGTTTGGTTCTATTTGGTAACGAGAAATTTATTGATAACCTATGTAATGATGTATGCTTCAAGTTCTCCAAGATATTTTAGTTGTCAACAAAACCTCTAGCAAAGAGATATAAAATATATATTTAGTATGCTCAAGATGTTCCAAATTTTGTGCAGTCTTTCCAACAATCAAGGATGTTTCGAATTTCATATAACAATGTGTCATGAGGTCATCCTAACAACATGAATTCTAGATTTATGCATATATGAGTTCCAACAGTTAAAATATATTCTATATTTTGTGTATTAACTTGAATATGATCCAGGTGTCACAAGGATTTTCTAGCAAACCGAGTTATAGATATTGTGTAGTCAAATCAACATGCCCACATGTCAAAATTCATGGGAAATTATGAGTTGATCCAGATGATTCCAGACGACCTATATCTATCATATCATAGGTAGTTGCATCTAGATTATAACAAATCTTAGGAATCACTTACTCAACCATCTTTTGTATGAAAAACTCTGCATATCTATAAATACATACGATAACATGTAGAAAAGGAAAATTCTGGAAATATATGAACTAATGCTTGATTGATTGAAGAGATATCTATTTTCCATTAATAAAAATATGTCTTTAGATCTAGTCATTACATGGATATAATTCTTTAGGGTCTCTAATCAATTTCCAATTGCTTATTCCATAAGAGGTGTCGATGGTATTTAAGTGTCAAATTAAAACATCCAATACATTAATTGTCAATATGGGGTACGCCCTTTTTTTTCGAGGTTATTGTGAAAAATATATGCAGGAAACAATTCTTTAACTAGAATTATCTTGAAGGACAAAATCTCAAGGATTAAACATACACTACAGACTAATTTCCACACTATCGAAAATAAGAACACCCTTGTTGAATTGTAAATCACAGTTGTTTAAGTGAAACACTCTTACTAAAAAGGGACACTCTGCACACTTGTTGGGGATAAAACCACACTGCTGAAACTAAACACCATGCTGAAATGGAATCACACATGCATAGATAATCAAACCTCACTCTTCATAAATGAAAGAAATACACACTTTCATAAATGGAAGGAACTCTGAAAAAATTACGTTGGAAGTGAAACACTCTCTTGGAAAGGAAGTAAACCACACACTTGTTTGGGAAATAAATAGACCACACTCTTGTTGGAAATGAATTACATTCATTCCTCACAAAGAAAAGAAATCCATTCAATGTGAAAGGAAACACACCCTGTTGAAATAGATCAAGCTTGAAACCAACTAATGATTCATAACAAAGAACCTCCTATGACATGGCTAACATCAATATCCCAAATCTAGATAAGTTTCATTAACTCATCAATACATAATACATAGAGATCAAGCAGATCAATGCAACAACCATGTAACAAAAAAGATCAATTAAATAAATCAGAGTCGAGCTATAGATGAGTAACAACAATCTGCATCTGCATAAGAACACTTGTAATTAATTGTAAATAACATAGAGAGAAGCAATAACACTCACAATATAAATAAAATACATCTACCTATGGATACAATAACAACAACCTTGCTAAAGTGGAGAACCCTTCCTCCTTAGCAGGGGTTGGAAAAAGCACAGAGACTACAACTTAATTAAACATAAACTGAAATGTGAACTTGATAAATCTTTATTAATAAAAAATCAGAAGTTACAGGTGCAGATGATGTTTTCCATTGACCAAATTAACTATTGAAAAACTAGACTAGCTTGGGAGTAGAAGTGTATCATTTTTAAATCTCCCCCTTAACTAATCTTAGGAATTTGAAAATTATGAATAGCCTTGAGAACCTTTTTATTCTCGGGATGTTCATTACATTCTTAAATAGAAGATATTCAATATATTTTACAATCGATTGTAACAAAATATGATTGATTACAGATCTCGTCGAATGAACTCTCCTATAATTCAGACCGACAAAAAAGGTTCATGACAAATACAATAATCGTGAATTTGAAAAATAACCACATTATCAGGAATACAAGTCATTTACATGAGGGAATCCCATGGATCAACGACCATATCATCATCAACACAAATAATATTTAGATAACATCGTTGGTTTGATGGGAGTAACAATACCTTAAGAAACAACACTTTCAGAGTAACAATAATTAGGGAGTAATGGAACTTCGGGAGTAACAACACTTAAGGAGTAACAACACTTCGAGAGTAACAATACTTCTGGAGTAACAACACTTCAGGAGTAACAACACTTTGGAAGTAACAACACTTTAGGAGTAACAACACTTCAAGACTAACACCACTTTGAAAGTAACAACACTTTTGGAGTAACAACACTTCAGGAGTAACAAAAATTCTGAAGTAACAACACTTGGAGCAGTCGATCATCTTATAGGAATTTCTCAATGCTTTGCTAGTAAATACCAAATACAAACATTATCCTTCCCAAATGTAAGAAAAAATTAATTAATTGATGCATCATATGAACTTATTATACTTGGAAAAAAAAGACAAGATGTTGGACAATAATGGTTAAGAACAAGACATGGATGATATAATAAAAGAGGGTAAAGTGATAATAGAAGGGTGAAAAAAAGGTGTCAATTACTGAACCCAACATCTCCCCCCTAATAAAGCAACTGCATTTCCTCATGCAACCCACTGATCAATCTCAATCTAAGTAGGAATACTACATGTGAAGATTAGTAAGACTATGTGCTCCATTAATGTCCTCTTGAACAAACCTGTATCCATTGGTCATCATCACATCTATCCACTAGTCCTCATCCTCCGTTACCAGGTACATATGTTGATACGTCCTTATAGGTATCCATATTAAGGGGAATATATATCCAACGCCGAGCAACCTAGATCCACAGTTCCTGATACAATCCATGTACCTGTTTATTCTTGAAAGAGCATGGGTAAATTTTGGATAACCGTAGGGATCCCTTATTTTTATCTCATCACCAAATGCTTCCCATATAAGTCGAATACCCTAGGGAATAGATCCAAGATAAACAATCAGAAATTATTCATAGTAGTGAACCATTCCTTTGAACCAAGAAACTTATTGTAATCCCTATATATGTCAATAGCAGGGGTAGGTTCTCCTCTCACCCATAACGTTTTCTCTATCTGAGTTGTTTTAATGATGTCATGGGTTCCCTTCCACTTTGCTTGATTACTAACAAATGAAGTAAAATATATCAACTGAATATCCCCAACATATGGCCAGAGATTAAATTTGCATTCTCCAAACAAAATAAACTCATGCATGTATAATTCACATATCAGATGATAACATGCAAGACTATTGTGAAAAAAGGTCTTCAAAAATGAAACAATGGAATCAAACTTCTAGGTTATATATTCTTTCATAGCTACTAATTGGAAAATGACATATTGTTCCTGAAGAAATAGTGGATAAGTAGAATAAGGATTCCTACAATTCAACAATTCTTGAGCTAGGTCACACATTGTTTCCTTTGTGTCTTGCAAGTCTTGGAGCTGGTCCTTTAAATATTTAAATTTATTCTTCTCCTCCTTCATCTCATCCCACCTATGTTTCTAGAACACCAATTATATGTCCCATTTCTCTCTAAGGTCACGAATGACCCTTTTGTGCTCCTTAATGGGTATTTCCCCTGCCTAGAATGATAGGGCTATCTACTTCCACTTATGAGTTTCAACAACGAGTATATCAATACTAGGGGTAATGATATGGATTCTTTCTTCCTCAAGATCATATTCATCGTTTGTAGGCACTAGTGGTTCTTATGTAACATCATTGTCTTGGGTAGGTTCTTTTGTATCATCCGGAGATGATCTCTTTTGCCCTTTTTCACTATCTTGTATCTCACCTCCCGGAGTTTCAACATCCTCACCTCCTAGAGTTTCAACATCCAGTTCAACAACTTGGTGTGGTTTAGATGTCTTTGTGCCAAGTACTACTGGTTCTTGTGTGATATTAGTATCTTGGATAGAATCTTCTATGACAACCTCAGAAGGTTCCCCTATTTCTCTATCACATCTTCGTTTCTCTCCTCCCGAAGTTTCAAAACCATCACCTCCTGGAGCTTCAACATCTGTTTCAAAAATTTGATTAGGCCCAATTGTATTTTTATCGGGTACTAATTGTTAGCGATTATTTTTTTTCATTTGGCGCAGAAGCACCCAAGGCTGTAGATTGCACACAAAATGCCCAAGCGCAACACGGGAGAATCCCTGCTTTTCCAAGTAGTAGGTCAAGCGAGTAGGCAAAATGTCGTCGGCAGCATCCAAGGTCTATTTTGCAAAGCAGGTCGATGGTCACTGGGTTTTCGGAGCTACTGAATTGCCCAAGGTTTAATGCAAAGGACAACTCTCGTATTTCGATCAGCAGGTTCAGATCGTTCGATCTAACTGGGACAGGTGGTAGCCTGTCGGCATATCGCGGATCGGGGTTTCGGGGAACAGGGAGCCCTTAGCTCATTGCACTTGGAAGTATCGATCAACGAAATTCCGAAAGCGCCTTTGGCTCTGAGCCCACGGTCTCAGCCTTGGGTCATATCAAGCGAGCCTGCAAACGAGGGTGGATCCCTTGTAAATATCGAATTCTCCCTCATCCATTCATCATAAGGACGCATGTCGCAAGATCTGGCCGCGTCGGTGTTTCGGCGGCCGAGAGTTCATGGGGTGAGAGTTTCATGTTGTTCAACATCGCGAAACCCCGAACCCCGATAGCGTAGAAAGTGGGGCCCGCGGTATCATGAAGTGTTTTCAGCCGTCCATCCAGAGGGAACACCTAGCAGCAGGTAGAGCCATCTCGACGCTTCGCCCATCATGACTCCAACATGCAAAGAGCAGCTCTGTTATTTTCTGATGCGCGAGGTGCCGGGAGAATCCTGGACCTGAGCCCACAACATCACCGGGAGAAGTAAGAACCGTCAGATCTAGAAGGATGCGTGGTGCCAGATTAAGCCATCTCGGCATATCGCTCATCCCGATTTCAATCAACAAATATTATCCCTTTCATATTCGCAAACGCCAAAAGCATATAGTCACAGCCCATGGTCACTTGGGGAGAGGAAGGAGTTTCATAAAGAAGTCCAGAGGTGTCGAGTTCAGTTGCAGAGGGGATCATTGCGACCTCCAGGCACCATCGGACCCAATCTTAATACTGTTTCTAGTATTGAAGTAAATGAAGGCAAGAGAGGGTGGTTGAAACCTCCTTTCGTTCATTAAATAAGGGGAATGGAGGGTCTGGCGAGCTGCCTGCTCGCAGAGGTCCTGTGTATTGATTCTCTCAACAAATCTGTGTCGAAGTCCTCGACTCGATAGAGAAGTCTGTGCACGCTAGCTGAGCACCTCATGGCTCAGCTACCCTCCTTACATGAGCCATGCGTAGTTAAGGTGGCATTTAAAGGAAGATATCAGTACGAGTTTGACTGAAGGGACACCAAGCCTTGAGTGACTGGACACGCCTCTGTGAGATGAATTTTCCTGAGTATATAGACTCAGTCTTTGTATTTTGGAAGGATCGATGGTAGAGAAGGACTCCCTACTGTAAAGTTTTAACAGATATTCTAGTTTGCGGGTTATGCATATGTATATGAGATATCTTGTTTTATGACAGACAGTGTTTCTTACTCCATCTAATTTTCGTCTCATGCTAAGAGAGTTCGTGATTGACTGATTCGCGCGAGTTATTGCAGTTATGTTATGATAAAAGATGCATTGTTGCATTATTTCATTCTCTGGCTTTACGTTTGAATGTAAGATGATATTGCATTTGGACGTCTTCTTCCTCAGCCTGTTAGAAACCCGATGTTAATAACAAACTTCTGCTTTCCTCTTATATAAGTCTTCCGCCTGTTCACCCTTTACTACAGCTCACTGTCTGAAGTTTATATAAGACCTCACTCACCTATGCATGCCTGGCCTAGTTTTGGAGTTGGAATGATATTGTTTTGAGTTGGCTTCCATTCGGTCATCCCATCTATAAACCACCGTGACATAAAACTGATGGGCGTCGGGCTCTGCTCCTGCTAGCAATCCGAGAGTGACTTCCGTCGCCAACATTTCTGGCGTCGCTGCCAGGGACGAAGTTGAATATTTTCCCCAGGATTGACGACAACGATTAACTGATTATGAAGGTGCATCAGATATCAGAATTATCAAGATTGTTGCTATGCACCTGGAAACTCCATTGTGATGACTCCGCTGGGGAGAACCTGCTCTATTAATTGTGGCTTTCAGAGGTAGACACACGTGGTCTCATCCACATCTGCCCCTAGCTACACCTGAAGCCGATCCAAAGGTGGTTCTCAGAAAAGGAAAGGCCCCTGAAGAAGAAGCTTCCACCGTCAAAACAGGTATTCCTCCATCTCCTTCTGTAAGAACTTCGTTTTCTCCTCCTCAGTTTCTTAATAGACCTCCTTCAGAAGTTTCCTATTTCCTGGATTTTGGGAGTGTTCCTGTTGAGTTTTCCCCTCCTGGTCTGGGATTGGAGGGAGAAATCCTTTTCACTCCCCTCTCCTTTGAAGCTGTACCTTGGCGTAGACCTAGGACCACAGAAGATTTCCCCACTCCTGCACAAGGAGGAGCACCTGTTGAAGTGAGATCGTTAGCTTTCTCCTTAAATCCTCTCTTGTTTCCCACTCCCATTAAGAACTCATCCCTAGTATCCAAGTTCCGAGTTCCTTCTCCTCCGAGTTCCCCTTTACATAATATCCATATGGCCAAAGCAAATCCCCCTATGACCGCAATGGAGGCCATCATAGCCTCTAGGTATGCTCCTCTTGTATTACCACAGCTTCTCAATGCCCTCCCACCAGATGGATACCTAAAGTAGCTGCCCAAGTTTACAGGCGAGGGGGACATAGCTGTTGAAGAACACCTAGCAGCCTTTTATACTTTTGTGGATGATAATGTTATCATGCACGTAGACGTATGGATGAGGATTTTTGTCCATAGTATCCAAGGAGAGGCTAGAAAATGGTTCAAGGCCTTGCCTCCTGGATCTATTGATGGGATCAAAGATTTATATAGTACCTTTTTGAGACAGTGGGGAGATAAAAAAGATTTCATGTATTGCATGATAGAGTTTGGGTCATTGAAGAGAAAGGAAGGAGATTCTGTCTCCGACTTTTCCAAGAGATTTAATAAAATGTACAACAAAATCCTTGCTAAGATAAAACCCTCTGAAGCCTCTGCAAAGATCACTTACTCCAGTGCTTTTGATCTCGATTTCTGCCTACTTCTAAGGGAGAGAAGAGCTACTACGTTGGCCCACATGCAGGATGCGACCGTAGAGGTAGAATCTAACATATTGGCTGTCAACCGACTCAGGAACGTAGGTGATAGAAATACGTCCAAGAACAGGCCTGAAGCTCTCCCATCCAGTTCCTCTCCCCTGTTCCATCAGACAAATGAGACAACTAGGGCACTAAAATCGCTTTCTTCCAGGATGGAAAGGTGGGAATTAGAGGGGAATCCCATGTACAGAAATCCCCAGAACACTGATAATAGAGGTTTCAGACGACCCACTAACAATATTCCTCAAGTTTTCCCGAGGGAACAAAGGGGAAAAGACAGAGAAGATCAAAGGGTTCAAACCCCCCTCCAAAACAACCTAGTTGATCATGAGGAAAGAGAGGAGATAGACGAGTTTGGCCCTGAAATTCACTGTATTGAAGAAACTCCCCCTTTTCCCCATTTGACACAATTCACATATGAAGAATCCCTGATGAGCGCTCAAATTCATGAATTGGGGAAAGAACAAAGGGCTGGTCACACTTATAACAGATATAATCTCAGGTCGAGAAGGAAAGAAGGAGACTTTGACATCCCAGACCAGCCCCTCATAGCAGAAATACCTACTAGATCTGCAACAGCCGCTACTAAAGATAAAAGATCTCAGAGCGCTTTGCCAACAGTAAAAGAACCCGTCACCGAGGTAAGGGAAGCTCCTAAGCCCATTCCACCCTTTAATTTTGAACATGAAATTCAAAAGATCAGGATCCCTGTCCCCCTCTCAGAGCTAGTTAAAAACGAAGATTTTAAAAGATCCCTCTCCAAGCTGCTACAATCCGAGTCCCCCCAACCCCCCCTCTGACTCAGTAAGCCTTCAATATGAGAAGCCAGTCGTCATCTTAGGCCCCATGGTAGAAGACAGAGATGACTCATCCCCCCCCTTCTACACATCCCTGAACATACATGATAAAGTGTTGCATAACTACCTCATGGATTCAGGGGCTTCCCATAACCTTATGCCAAAAATAGTCATGGAA
>ML778987.1:1410032-1424552 GCA_009831015.1 Picea engelmannii
TCTGCCAAGGAAAGTGCTCTGATACCACTTGCAAGATACCAGATATATAAAATATGCAGAACAGAAATGAAATGCTAGAAATGACAGAATAACAGTAAAATATCCAACATAATCTTCACAATACACAGAAATGATATACAAAAGAGCAACAGAAATAACACTTTGAATCAGATAGCAATGTTCACAGGCCTCTTCGAGGGGGCAACCTCCAGTCGAGCAGCGCTCTGTTACAATAATATCCAAGCTAGGGTTTTTCATATCCTCGACCCTTATTTATACTGACTATGTCTATTAAGTGAAGCATCTAGAGGAAGATCCTTCTAGAAGTGGAAGCTTCTATTAGGTCTTCTTACATCCGCCTTATTATATTTTATTGAAAGGTATTATTAATATTGAGCTTTATTACATCCGAATACATTGATATACCTATGTGCGGGTTAGGACCTTAACAATTTTCATAGCGGCCTTTGCAGAGGTCATCATTTCTGGAAGACCACAACTCACAAGATACTCTAATATGGGTATTACTGGCCCACTTTATTCCCCGATGCTTGCAGGGAGATCAGCGCTTGCATCAAATGCCAAAAGTTCTCAGGAAAACAACAGCTCAAATCGCTGCCATTAAAACCCATAGTAGCTTCGACACCTTTTTAGCAGTGGGGGTTGGACTTCATCGAATAAATCCATCCTCCCTCAAGTGGTCAGCACAGATGGATCCTAACTGCAACAGATTATTTCACCAAATGGATAGAAGCTGTCCCCACCAGAAGCACATCACACAAAGTAATTATCAGCTTCCTAGAGGATATCATATCCAGATTTGGCTGTCTCAGCAGGATTGTCACCGATAATGCTACTTCTTTCAAATATGAACCTCTAGTTAAGTTCTGTGAGTAGTTCCAGATCTCTCTAATTCACTCCACACCCTACTATCCCTAGGGAAATGGTTTAGTGGAATCCTCCAACAAAATCCTGATAAAGATCATCAAAAGATTGATAGAAGATAACAAAAGAGCCTGGGATTCAAAGTTGAAATTTGCTCTGTAGGTCAATCGTGTTACAACAAAGAATTCTCAGAGCACTTCACTGTTTCAACTAGTCTACGGAGCAGAGGCGATTTTCCCTACTCAACTCACCTTACCTATGGCGAAGTTCTTTCAAGACCACGAGGGAGAACCAGATCATATGATCAGAAGAATTCATCATATAGTGGAAGTGCAGCAGATCAGAGAACAAGTGAGGGACGCAACTTATAGTCATCAACAGAAGATCAAACAGGCTTTT
This sequence comes from Picea engelmannii, assembly GCA_009831015.1. NCBI lineage: Eukaryota > Viridiplantae > Streptophyta > Pinopsida > Pinales > Pinaceae > Picea > Picea engelmannii. The sequence goes on from ML778987.1 coordinate 1,411,317, forward strand.
GACAAGAAGGTCAGGAAAAAGGAGTTCGAGATCAGGGATTTGGTATTTAAGTGGGACGCACCCAGACAGGATAAAGGCAAGCACAGCAAGTTCGATGCCCTCTAGATCGGCCCCTTCAAAATCTCTGATATTTTCTCCAACAACACATATGGGTTGCAGGATTTGAAGGGTGAAGGGGTTTTCAATAGCCCAGTGAATGGGCATTTTCTGAAAAAATGTTTTATTTGAGCCTTAGACGGCTCCTCTGTTTGTAAATATTGTCCTTGTTCCTTTGTGTATTTTCTTTTTACATGTTTTCGACTTAATAAGTGACTCCATAGCCCAATAGCAAGGCACTGAAGCTATGGAGGGAGTTCTTAGAGCATAGCAGGGATGACTCTATCCCCCATGGAGCCTAATGTTAGCGATTATTTTTTTCATTTGGCGCAAAAGCACCCAGGGTTGTAGATTGCACACAAAATGCCCAAGCGCAACATGGGAGAATCCTTGTTTTTCCAAGTAGCAGGTCAAGCGAGTGGGCAAAATGTCGTCGGCAGCATCCAAGGTCTATTTTGCAAAGCAGGTCGACGGTCACCGGGTTTTCAGAGCTACCGAATTGCCCAAGGTCTAATGCAAAGGACAACTCTCGTATTTCGATCAGCAGGTTCGGATCGTCTGATCTAACTGGGATAGGTGGCAGCCTGTCGGCATATCGCAGATCGGGGTTTCGGGGAACAGGGATCCCTTAGCTCATTTCACTTGGAAGTACCGATCAATGAAACGCCAAAAGTTCCTTTGGCACCGAGCCCACAGTCTCATCCCTAGGTCATATCAAGCGAGCCTGCAAACGAGGGTGGCTCCCTTGTAAATATCGAATGCCCCCTCGTCCATTCATCCTAAGGATGCGTGTCGCAAGATCTGGCCGCATCAACATTTCGGCGGTCGGGAGTTCATGGGGTGAGAGTTTCATGTTGTTCAACATCGCGAAACCCCGAACCCCGATAGCGCCGAAAGTGTAGAAAGTGGGGCCCACGGTATCACAAAGTGTTTTCAGCCATCCATCCAGAGGGGACACCTTGCAGCAAGTAGATCCATCTCGACGTTTCTCCCATCACATCTCCAACACACAAAGAGAAGCTCTGTTATTTTCCGATGCACGAGGTGTCGGGAGAATCCCAGACCCAAGCCCATGGCATCGCCGGGAGAAGTAAGAACTGTCAGATCTAGAAGGACGCGTGGTGCCAGATTAAGCCGTCTCGGCATATCACTCATCACGATTTCAATCAACAAAGATTATCCCTTTCATATTCGCGAATGCCGAAAGCATATAGTCACAACCCATGGTCACTTGGGGAGAGGAAGGAGTTGCATAAAGAAGGCCAGAGGCGTCGAGTTCAGTTGCAGAGGGGATCATCGCGACCTCCAGGTGCCATCAGACCCAATCTTAATATTGTTTCTAGTATTGAAGTAAATGAAGGCAAGGGCGGGTGGTTGAAACCTCCTTTCGTTCATTAAATAAGGGGAATGGAGGGTCTGGCGAGCCGCCTACTCACAGAGGTCCTGTGTATCGATTCTCTCAACAAAGCCATGCCAAACTCCTCGACTCGACAGAGAAGTCTACGCACGCTAGCCGAGCACTTCATGGATCAGCTACCCTCCTTACAGGAGCCATGTATAGTTAAGGTGGAATTTAAAGGAAGATATCAGTACAAGTTTGACTGAAGGGACACCAAGCCTTGAGTGACTGGACACGCCTCTATGAGATGAATTTTCCTGAGTATATAGACTCAGTCTTTGTATTTTGGAAGGATCGATGGTAGAGCAGGGCTCCCTACTGTAAAGTTTTAACAAATATTCTAGTTTGTGGGTTATGCATATGTATATGAGATATCTTGTTTTATGACAGACATTTTTTCTTACTCCATCTAATTTTCGTCTCATGCTAAGAGATTTCTTGATTCACTGATTCGCGTGAGTTATTGCAGTTATGTTATGATAAAATATTTATTGTTGCATTATTGCATTCTCTGGATTTGCGTTTGAATGTAAGATGATATTGCATTTGGACGTCTTCTTCCTCAGCCTATTAGAAACCCGATGTTAATAACAGACCTCTTCTTTCCTCTTATATAAGTCTTCCGCCTGTTCACCCTTTACTACATCTCACTGTTTGAAATTTATATAAGACCTCACTCACCTATGCATGCTTGGCCTAGTTTTGGAGTTGTAATGATATTGTTTTGAGTTGGCTTCCATTCGGTCATCCCATCTATAAACCACCGTGACATAAAACTGATGGGCGTCGGGCTCTGCTCCTGCTAGCAATCCAGGAGTGACTTCCATTGCCAACACTAATGATTATTGTGAAGTAGTAGTATCCCTAGCCATACCTTGATTAACTTGGGTAGTCTCAACATAATCCACATTCTCCTCAATAGGTTCTACTTGAAATCCCACTGAAATGAATCTCGGTGCCAGAACATCATCCTGTTCATATCCTGCTTGGTTAAGGAGGTCACCACATGATGAACATAACCATACCCCATATTCCTTATCCTCTAGTATTCTAGTCTCTGGTTTTGGAGGGGAAAGTGATTTTTACACAAGTTGAGAAATCTAGGGTAGGCCTCCTAGTCTCATGGTTTTTCTTCATCATGGAACTTTCCTTTTAGAACCCCAAGTTGTTCTTCGAGCCTAGAATTTTCCTCCTTTAAATTATTAATTTTCTCAAGTAAGGTTTTAGTTGCATCTAGTCTGGAGCTATCGATTCTTTCTCTATCCATTTCTTTCCTTGCAATGGTTGGATTTTCAGCAGAATCTTGTGGTTTAGATGATGGATTTGTCACTGTTTCTGAAGAGGACTTGGTCCTGTCTCTTAGGAATTCGTCAATGACTCCTCGTAGTGGCATCTTATTCCCTTTTATTTGTTTTGGGGGTTCTTCCTAAATAGGGAGGGTTTGCATTATTCCCAAGGTTATTTTTCACTTGTAATTTCCACTTCATCATTGGAAGGAAGTGGAAAAGTTCCCTATATAACAGGGAGGTCACCCTGTGCCTCTTTTTCTCAAACTCTTCTTCTTCCCTAAGGTATTCTTGGTCTATTTCCATACCCTATGTACTAATTTATTTTTTTGTGTCCCCTTCTACTTATTCCTTCCTTGTGTCTCCTCCTATCTCTTCCTTCTTTGTATCTCCTCCTGCCTCTTATTTCTCTATATCTCCTCTTGCCTCTTATTTCTCTATATCTCCTCCTACCTATTATTTTTCTGTATCTCCTCTTGCATACTCTTGTACTACATTTTTTCTAGTCGTATCAACATGGATATTTTATATTTCCGTATCACTCCCATTTCTAGACTCCTTGTCTCTTGACTCTTTATTTATATTAACAGGTTTTAGTCTTGAATTATCTACTTCCATCTCTAGTTCTTCATCCTCTACTAGTTTCTTTGTAATGCTTCCTTCTTCCTCCATTGAACCCTGATTTTTATCAAGGGCGATGAATTGGAGCCATGTTCCATTTTTCTATTCCAATGCATGGATGACTAGGAGTTTGATCAACCTATGATTCAAGACACATGCTTGTGGATGTTTATAACGATGCACAAAGCTAGCCATTAACTTCATGGATTCCAAAAAAACATAGGCGATATTTAGAAAGTTCCCATGGAAATGGCGTGACATCATGTAATACCCCTATTTCCCCTAGTATGTACTTAATCATGTTTAATGATTTCCATGCCATGGCATGTAAACAATGTAAATGCATTATTTTTTAATTGTAAATACCAACATATTATTCTTGGGGTGAATCCTTGAATTTATTGGACATGATACTACGAGAGGGATTAGTGAGGGGGTAGAAAAGGGTATTCTGTGTAAAAGAACTCATAGCCACCTTGATGAATAACATGGAGGAAATAACCATATTCCTCTAGTTTGCAGCTGAAGAAAAATAGTTAATGAGGAGGGGGTTGGTAGTTGGACAACCAACCACCCCAAATGAATCCAGGTATGGAATATTTGGTCAGGACAGCAGAGTTGTCAGCCAAATTTACCAGAGAGTACCATCATCATGTTTTCCTGGTTGTTCTGAGTTCCTTCTAACAAAATATGGGTCTATAACCTTCCCATGGGTATGGCATGCGACAAGGAATGCATGAGTGTGTGAAATAAAAGGAGGAGAAAATTCAAGAGTAGATTTATAGTCTCATAGGCATGCAAAAACAAAGGGGGAGAAAAACTATGAGTTTCAAGGGTCTAAGAGAAATACCGAAAGAGAAGAGAATCACTACAAGAGAACTAGAAGTAGACATTGTGGAGGCACCAAGTGCAGATGTATTGAAAAAAATGGTCTAATATGGTCTTGACTAGGAGGTCATGCTTGCGCGAGAGGAAAGACTTTTGTTGTAGAAGAATAGGTTTGTGAGAAGAGAACATGAAGCTCTAAAATATAGATATGAACACAAGAAAATACATGTAAGTATTCCCAGGACATGAATGGTCATGCTGGATTAGAGAAGACTTGAAGTCTCGACTAGAGAAAAAATGGGTCGCAAGCTTGATGCTTGACAGAAAGAAATAGACACGAGAAGGAGAGGGTGTCGAGGGACAATGTACCTATGAAGGGAATCTCTTGTTCAAAGGAAATCCAAATAGGAAGGCATATGATAAATCCCGTGGAGGCCTTGAGCTTAGTGGGAAATAAAAGGGAACTTATGATGTTGTTGATGGAGTGGAGTAGAGTAACTTCTCTTGTCCATTCCTTAAATGGTTGAGTCAATTGTGAGGGGATACCCTGGTAGTATCATGTCCTGGCATGGGGGTGACATGTAGCCAAAGTTACGGAGTAGGAAAAGCCTATGGTTTGGTGGAAAGGAATACACCCACACTTAGTTAGATAGCTACACTTGTGATCATATAAGTATTTGTATACCCTATGTAATTGGATTGAAAGGTATGGTTGGATTCCTGTAATTTATTCCATAAATGTGTAGTCTTGTTTATGGAATGAATGGTTATTTCTTGTAAATGAGATCATGGACATATATGCATGTATAATTCGAATGGATTCTTGTAATAATGCAAGTATGTGTACTTGAGTAATGATGGAATTGTATGAATGATTGTTTCTTTTGTCTCCACTCATGAATGGATGCACTTGTTAATGGAAAAATATTCATCTGGAAGATTGAATGAATTCCTCAGTGTTCAAAAGACCCTACAGGGGAAAAGGAATCATGTATTTTGAGAGAACCTTGTGTTCCTGAGTGGAAATATTGCAAGATATGCAATATCCTTACCCTTGAAGAACTAAGGATGCCATGGTTAGTCTTGGAGAGGTTTATAATATCATGAATATCGAGAGAACCTTAGAATATTTCCTTGAATGAATAATTCTATGATCAGACTGTTAATCTAGAGAAATCCCATGTTTTAATATTGAAGGAATCACAGCCGTTAAATTCATTGTGGAGACTGGATCTCATTCGTACATAAAAAGGGTGAGATCATCATAATACTTCAAGTTGTGAAGTTGAAGAAGTTACAAATATGGAGGGGTCTATAGGCCTTAGATATGTTGGAGGGATATCCTCAACCATTGGATCTTCTAGGATCTGGAATTGACAAAGAAATCCCTAAGGGAATAGGATTTTTTTATCTAGAAAAGGTTTGACCAGAGGATCTATACCGTTGATTTTTCAGGAGTGACCTTAGTGAGATTTGGACTGTTGGTACCATATGCATTGTCATCGGGGTATATGAAGGTGGATAAAGTGGGTGATGCTATAAGAGCACCCCCAATGATGAGAGAGGTGTTGACAATGATAAAGGATAAGTGTGAAACAAGAGCCTTCAATTGGTACATAGGAAAGATTTAATCTCCACCGTAGATTGCCTTAGTTCCTATTTAAGTGGCAGAAGGGGGAAATGACATCATGATGATGAGGAATTCCAGTGTGGAAATTAACGTGTCCCAGAGGATGACACGTGTAAACAATTGATTGGACAATGGGAAAAGAGTGAGCCAATTTGGGTGAAATATCCCTTAGGCCTTCACTATAAATCCTATTTGTGAGATATACAGGCCAAGATATATCCATTGTACATCGAAGGATGGTGTTCACAGGTCTGGAGAAAGGGTAGAATAAGTGATATGATGAATATGAGGTTCTAGAGATGGAACGTGGACCATCAATCCATTGGGGGGAGCCATGATGAGATATGGACCATTGATATTGGTTGCATTGTCGTCGACAGTAGACGATTGGTAAAGTGAGTGAAGGCCCATAGTGTCGATGATGATAGGAATTTGTGAGAAAGAGAAAGGGTTGTCTATTCACTTGAGCTAACGACAATGAAATATGGATCATCAGATCTAGATGTGTCATTGTTGGATCCTAGAAATTTGGTAAGGTTGTGCATTGGCCAAGAGTGTTGATTACGATGTAGGTCCAAGAGAGAAAATGATAACTGTTGATTGGTTATGGGTGGAAGTGATTTCCACCATAAACTATCTTAGGTTCCATTTAAGTATGGAAAGGAGGTGATGGCATCTTGACGATGTGGAGAGATAGTATGGAAGCTAGAATAAGTGTTGGGGTGACACTTTTCGCTAGAGGAATGGTTGAAAATACAAGAGTGGTCTTGAGAGGCCTAAAAATCCTTATGGCATCGACTATGACCTTGACCATTGAATTTGGAGGATGAAAGATATTGACCATTCGTTGGAAGATGCTAGGAATGGATAGGGATGAGTGCCAATAACGATGAGGTTTCAAGGTTAAATGAAAATTGTTTATCGTTAGATGGGTGAGATGAATTTTCATCCATCGATCCATAGTGGGTCCCACCTGTGCACTTAACATGCGATCTAGGAGGTGAACGGTAACCATTGAGCAACTTCATTGGCCGATGCGATCGATATCGTTGATTGAAAAATATTGAGAGCCTTTGGGTTTGGAGGGAGAACCCATAAAAGTAAACATATTCATAGAAGTTCAATCGAGGTTGGGGCATGAATTCCTAAGAGAAGAAACCCTAATGACGACGAAGGATGACCCAAGTGATCGAGGCCATTAATTGGGAAGACCCGATGAGCCAAGTGGAAAATGCCACATTGGTTCCATGTCAGTGCAACATTGGATGGCATGAATGACAAGGAGCCTCGTGGATTCCATGTGGAAGGGAGGTGGTTGTTGGCCAATGACGGTTTGTAAATTTTGAGAGGTTGTGAATTTTGCTTCTGAGATCGAAATTGGGCATGCTTACAGTCGTTGGAAATATCTCGATGAGAAGAGTCCATCTATGAGGCTTACTTAGAGAAACAAATTGAGTAGGAAAATATGAAATTTTAACACCCCATCAACCTAAGTAAGGTTTAGGTGTTTCAGTGTCTTGCAGAGTGGTATCATGGCAGAGTTCAAACACTAGGCCAAGATGGGATAAAGATTAGTCACAAAACTTGTATAAAAATTCCAAGACGAGTTTGTTTAAAAAAAAAAAAGATTATCTACGTTAAAAGTGTGTTTATCATCTGCATAATCTCCTTAAGAAGAAGGATTGCAGATTGGAATCTTGTCTTGGATTTATTTCAACAGAAGAACTCTACTTTTTCATGATGGATTGATACAATCCTTAGTAGTAACAATTTATACTTAAATACAATACTAAATCGTGTATGTGTAATTCCTCATGATCAGAGAACTGATGGAAAAGTTTAAGGTCAATTACTTGACCTATAATGATTGGAACATGTAGCTGGGATAGCCTATTTAAGAAAAAGAAAGAGGAGTCTCTTGGAATGTTGATAGTCCTCATAATAGAGGAAAAGTGATATAGAAATATGAGCAAGTTTATAAGATCATGGATGTGTTAAGACTATGTATATTTCTATTAACTTGAAGACATGTCTATGCATGTGAATGCAAAAGGAAGAAAATTGGAATACATATGCATTGTGGGAATGGGTAAAATTCTTGGTGAACAATATATGATAGAATGCATATGGAAATGGTTGAGCATGTATATGACATGCAAATAGACTTATGATAACCTGTGATTGGTAGTCAAATATAAAATTCTAATAATTATGTTGTGTGTAACCTTGATGAGGTAAGAGTGATATAGAGTCTGGTAAAGGAAGTGTTAGAGCATTTCGAGATGAACAATGGGTATTTTTCCTTATAGACACAAGATTCTATACACACTTGGAATGTATTACTGGAAAAATGATATTTTCTTTAAGCAATTTGTTAAGTTCATTTTTAATCTGGGTTTCAAGGTTAGGATGCATTTTCCTTAACTTTTGTTGAACTGGATTTTCTTGTAAAAGCATAGGAATGGTGTGTTGAATTATGGATGTGTAAAAAGTTTCCAGGTCATCATATTACCATGCAAAAGAATCCTTATATTACTTAAGAATATTTGTGAAACATGTTCTTTCAAAAGGAGAAAAACCTAATCCAAGATTGACATTTTGAGTAATTAGATCTGTTCTTAGATTTATAAGTTCTATAATCACAGTAGAGCTGTTTGTTTTACAATTTGTGGATTTTTTAAATATGTCCTTTAAATCATAAAGATATTCTAACTTAAAAACAGATTTAGGAACAATATTTTTCAGATTTAATTTTATCTTCCAGAGAAGATTTGTTCAACTCAAGATCATGTGATTCTTCGTCAATGATATCACCTGCATATGTTCCTTTTGAAGAAATAAAATTAATTATATTAGCATTGCCATTAAAGAATCACAAATTTGTTATATTATCGAGAACAAAAGGTTGAAAAATTAACTCAACAAAAAACCTATCTGGAGAAAAATCTTCATGGGGAATAAGCCTAGAAGCTACATTTTCCAATAGATTTGCACTAGCATTTTGCATTCTAGATATAAAAAAATACTAAATGTAGAAAATTTGCTACTGAGAGCTTCAACTAATTTTTTATAATGTTTCAAATGACTATAAATACAATGAATTTGACTTTTTACTTGTTTAACAATGATTTACGAATCACCAAAAACCAAGATGTTCTGCACATTCATGTTGATTGCTTTGTTTAGACCGTGAATTAATACCTCATACTATGCGGTATTATTAGTACACTGGAATTATAATATGCATGTCAACATAGTTTTTACACTATCGGGACTAATTAAAATGCAACCTGCAGCAACACCATCACTAGATTTAGATCCATCAAAATAAAGTTTCCAAAATGGATAATTTACAAAATTATCTACAAAATTAATACAACGAGAAAAAATCATTTGAGAGAAATTTTCAATTTTTGAAATTTGATTTGTAGGTTTGAAAGGTGAAAGTTGTGCCATTAAAATTACCAAAATAAGAATCAATAGAATAATTAAAAACAATGCTATTAGAAAAAACTACATGTTCATTTTCTCCATCTAAAACTGTCACATTATATTTCATATGTTTTTCTCTTTTAACACAGATCTGATTAGGTTTCCCATTATATGGAAGACAAAGATGAGACCAGTCGGTTGAGAAATATCCATGAAGTTTTTCAGACCAATCTCGACTTAAAACTAATCCATAAGCATCTGGAATATCAACAACAATGATATCTATTATTTGAAAAACATTAGAATTGGATGATAATATGATTAATACATCTTTCAATTCTCCCAAAAGTTTTACCCTTGTTTTATCTATTGAATAATTTGAATAGATGATTTATGTGGTTTTTCATTAATTTAAAGAAAAACAAAATAAGGCATTATATTCGAAGATCCACCTGAATCAACCAAACAATTATGAACATTTTTATTAAAATTTTTGAAAGTGAGAAGAAACGGAGGAGTATGTGACCTTGATCTATCACCTATAAGAATTGTACCAATATCTAATTCATAAGATAAAGTTTGAGTTGCTGAAACATTCTCTTTATTTTCTACTGCAGTAGATGGTGAACTTCTTTTCTCAGAGACTCCTAAATCCTTTAATAAACTATTTTTCTGAGATTTTAGTTTGCTTAATTCGTAAAGGGAAATGTTTTCTCTGGTCCTTTTCATGTCTTCTATAATATCATAATCAATGTTTTTTGGGAATAACCATAATTTTTTATATTGACTTGTTTTCTACAGGTTGTGTATTTGACAGTGTATCAGTTTCAAAATTTTAAGATGTACTTTTACTTCAGGTCTGAGCAGCGAGAGATTCTTATGTATCATCTTCATAAAAAATTCCATTAATATCCCAAAATGAATTAGTATCTTTAACTTCTTGACTGAACTCTCCTTCTTCCTCATCAACATTAATTCCTTCTGGAGTTTGTCCACCAGGTGGAATTTGTGGATTCCTTTTGAAAAATTGTCTGAAAGGTTTATTCGAAACTTCGGCTAGTTTTCCTTTAACATCAACTATCTCATTTGCTAATGTTTTAAAGACTTTTTGTAAATCTTCCATTTCAAATTTTTTTTTATCCTTCCTTTCATCTTTAACAATTGTTTTTTTGGTTGTCATAGAAGATCCTTGATAAGTTTCTCCTTGAGAATTAGAAGATCCTTGATAAGTTTCTCCTTGATTTCTAAGCTCTTATATTTGTTGCTTTATTTGTCGAAACTCTGGAGAACTAAGAAAACTAGAAGAAATATCACTTACAGTTATACGAATTCGGGATTTAGATGGTGCCATAACAAAATCTACTGTGGGTGAAATTGATATACTTGAATGGTCTTTGGTTTTGTTAATTTCTTTGGCCATTCATGATCAGATGGCCCTCCTTCTAGCACCAAAAATTTTGATGGTCAAATATGACCATGTTGAACATGTAGGAAATCACCCGATCAAGATCCCAATTAGATATTTATCCATTGTAAATGGAAATTCCGACTGGTTTAGGTCCAGTTACCTAAAACTATATAATCTATTAAATTCAAAATATATACACATTTTCATCAATTAAAGATAACATATCAATATATATAGATCTTAAACTATATACAACACATAAGGGTGAAATCATGAAGATCGGTTACACTTTTGCTTGTTTTATGAGAAAAAAAACTGTATTTTCACAAGTTATTCAACTTACGACATACAAAAGTATTTTTTTTATTTAGAATTTCACTTTACAGTAAAAACAAAACTTGTGAAGAATTGTGTTAGCTTTCCAATGACTATTTTTCAATTTTTTTTATCACGACTTGATATGTCAATTTGACAATTGTTTAACAGTATGTTTCTTAAACATGAAATGAATGATAATGAGTTACTTATTTCTACAACAATGTATATATTATTAAACTTATGTTTTTAAGAAACAAAATATACTGCAACAATCTACAGAGAATCTATTTTATTATGACTATTATTTTGAATTTAACGGATGAATATTATAATTTCTAGAATTTTTTTAAGTTGACCAAGCTAAAAACGTTGCAGATTTTAAAAACATGTTTTTATACACCTTGTATCTATCTTAATTTTTACTTAAAACTAAAATTTAAATATACCCTTTTGAAAAGAACAGTTTAAGGATTATGAATATATTTTTTTCAAATTTTTTCACTGTATATTTTTTGAGATACCGATATTTCATTTCACCGAATCATAATGTCTGCTGAAAATATTATGTAGTGATTTTTTTTTAAATTAAATAAAATTAGATAAAAATAAAGAAAATGAAAACAAATTATACGAATTGAAAGTACATTCAATTTTGGAAATGCTGGTATCATTTTCGAAACCAAATTCTCAATGTTTGCAGGAGTCCGCAACCTCTGAAGTTTAGTTATGCTTGGGGAATTTCTCTGGTTTTAGTTTTCAGTTGCAATTTCCTTTTTTTGGCTGAAATAATATTTCGGCCGAAAAAATAATATTTCGGCCGAAAGACTAAAATCTAACGGAATCCATCAAAATTGAATAGTTTCCAAGTCTTTCGGCCGAAAGACTGTCGAACGAACTCCGTCCGTTGGAAAATATGAAACGACACGTCGTATGGTTTTCTTTCGAGCCAAATTGTATAAATAGGATTTCGACCGAACAATTTTAACACAATCCATCAAATGAACAAAAAGATATAAGCCCGAGGATAGGGATTTCAAAGCATTTCTATTACTGATTGCAGCTGTATTCTTTTCTTTCTTTATTTCTTCCCTCTGTTTCATAGGCTTAATCAGAGGATCAATATCGATACATGGTGGTTTTTTAGAACACTTAAACAAAGTTTCGAATCATCTATTTGGTTTTTATTGGAATAACAATTTATATGTTGAAAGATAAATGTTGAGCATTTTTTCAAAGTGAAGTCTTCGTTGAACATATCTTTTACAGATAACTATAAAAATCATGGGAAACAAAAGTTTGCGCAAGAGAAAATACGATCGCACTCGAGATGATACTTGCCAAATCGAACAAAGGAAAGAGCTTTATCGGAGAAAGAAACAAGAACGTGCAAATATTGAAGAAATAAACGATGATAATGTCAATAGAGATTTTCGACAAGAAGAATTTCAACCAGGTATGCATGCAGATATGATGATCGAGCACACGACACACATTGGAACTGTATTCAGAAAGTACAAAATTCAAAGTATAGAATTCAAATTAAAAATATTGTAAATAATATAATTGATTGTAATTACAATTGTTGGAAGATTGGTTGTTGTCATTGATGTCAACCCTAGTCATGGGTTTTGGACTGCACGATTGATGAAGGTATTTGGACATGAAGGAAAATGCATATGTAGATACAACACCCATGGATGGATAGTATACATCATGTTGTTTCCGGTGGTATGTGGCACGTCACGTGGATCCTCATGGTTAAGGAGAAATAAATTTTTGAAGATGACAAAGTGAATTGTACATGTAGGCCCTGAAGATAATTAAAGAAAAGAATTACAAAATAAGAAAGTGTCAGGTCAGCCATAATGTTAAAAGGAAGTGACATAAATGGTATAAATAAACATCATTATACATTCATTTTGATACAAGTTGAATTTCAAAGGGAAGAAGAAGAAAAAGAAGGCCGGATTTCAAGGGAGGATGAAGTCTTTTGGTGATGTGTTCTAAGGTATGTCATTTTCCGGTCATCTTACTAGTTTTGCTATAAAACAATTTCTAGAACGATTCATATGGTTAAATCGCTATGGTATTGAGAAGACATATCAAGGTACCTCTGGTAAAAAGTTCAGCTCTTTATTCGCTATAATTATGGAGATACACTCTGTGGAATATAGGGTTTGTGACCAATCCTGAAACTAGTCAAAAAACAGGTGTTCTG
>ML778987.1:1447465-1461463 GCA_009831015.1 Picea engelmannii
CCAAAAAAACTCTTTTCACACAAGAAAAAAAATTTCGCTTCTCGATGACAACAAGGGTTAGATCTCGGTTAGCTTACCCGGAAGATGCACCTTTTCCTATCTATTTCTGATTTTCCGAGATCGCACAAGGCACGGGGCAAAGATCATATGCAGATCTAAAAGAGTAGCATCCCGGAAAAGAAAAACACAAACCAAAATAATCAAAACTTTGCAAAAATTTAAAAATGCGTATTCAGATTTTATACCTCCAGATTCTGACTGTAATGGCCGTATCTTGGGAAAACGGAAACCTTTTCGAGTGAAACGAAAAGTGTTCCTGAATGAAAAGTGTGCTCCAGACGCAATGGAACAGTCCTTTCAGCCTAGAAATGTACATAAATGCCAGAAAATGGAGATGAGGCAACTCGGCTTCACGATCTCAATCTACAACAGGAGCGGGTCTTCAAACAGGCTCTGATACCATGTTCGACAACAAAGGTATTCCAACAGAGGATGAACACCTTTAGTAACCACTCACATAACCAGATCAAAGATCAACACACCGATGTTTTCACATGGTAAAACCCCTATGGGGAAACATCCACGGCCCCAGCCAACGCGGCTACTTGGAGCAGTTTATTAATGCAAAGAAAAAGATTACAGAGAGATTTTACAATAGAGTTTCTCACAATCGATCATCGACAAATGACCCTCCATGCTCTTTAAATAGAGATCATGGACCAATCGGGTGTTAAGCCACGGATCAATGTCCGTTAAGATCAAGGAGAGTATGAACCATTAGATCACTCTATGTCGGGAACATATCATGACCGTCGGATTGCCTAACTACAAATGCATACTAATGCATACTAAAGAAACAAACTTTTACCTAACGACATATTAGACCAAGTATATCTTAACTAACTCCTAAGTGTCTAAATATCCTAACACCCACATCCCAAAAACAAACAACTCATTAACAATTGAGGACCAATTCCCAGATGAGCATCTGTTTGTTGTCGACACAAAACCACCTTGGTACGCTGATGTAGCAAATTATCTAGAAGAGAGAAGATTACCGATACATTTATCATCAAAGGAAAGACAACTAATCATCCAGCGTAGCACACAATTCACTTGGATCATTGGATATATTTTCCACACAAGAGCTGATCTCTAGATCCGACAATGCGTACGAGAGGATGAAATCTATGACATACTGAAAGCAGGACATGACGAGCCCTGTGGGGGGCATTTTGCAGACCGCAGGACTAGACAAAAAATCTTATAGATGGGTTATTATTGGCCCTCAATATTCAGAGATGCCAAGAAATATGTTCATACATGCGACAACTGTCAGCGGATAGAGAAACCAGGTCAGGCTGATGAAATTCCCTTGAAAACACAAGTAGTCGTAGAACCATTTGAAAGATGGTCACTGGACTTCGTTGACCCATTTAATCCAAATTCAAATCAAATTGCCTATATTCTCATTGCAACGGACTACATGACCAAATGGATAGAGGTGGAAGCTTTACCAAATGTAACAGAAGAGGTAGTCATCAAATTCCTTTTCAAATTGTCTGTACGGTATGGACTACCCAGAGAAATAATTACTGATGGAGGATCACAATTTACAGGCCATAGAATCACCGCCACCCTAGACAACTATCACATTAAGCACATAGTTACTTCTCCATACCACCCACAGGAAAACGGGCAAGTAGAAAGCACCAATAAGGTCCTAGAGGCAATCCTGACGAATATTGTCTCAACAAACCAACAAAATTAGGCTACTGAGCTCCCAAATTCCTTATGGGATTATCGTACAACCTGGTGTAACACCACTGGCTACTCTCCTTACCATCTAGTCTATGGTAAAGAACCCATCTTCCCAATCGAATTCGAGATCAAGACCCTAAAAATGGCTTAGGAAATTGGACTAAATCTTACAGAAGCACATAAATGATGCCTTCAACAACTCAACGAATTGGATGCACGCTTGTCTACTATGGAGCGCACATCTGTTATCCAACAAAAAAGAGCAACCTGGAAAGAGAGCAGGAAGAAATCATTCAATAAAGGCAACTGGGCACTCCTCTATGATTCTAGATTTCATGACTTTCCTAGGAAATTATAGACACGATCGCTAGGGCCGTATGAAATTAATGGAGTCCATGATAATGGCACAGGTACTTTGAGCACCATTGATGGGTCTGGATCACCCTTTCTGGTCAATGGACACCGACTGCGACTTTACCACCAGCCACCTTCAAAATATTATTTCTATCAAGAAGTAAGTAAAGACCCTATGGTGCAGATTTTGGCTGGCTAGGAAGGTAACCCAGCCACCCCAACTCCATAAATGATGTATTTTGTTTATATTGTACATATTGTACATAGTTTTCCAACTGAGTGGCTAGTTTTTCTTTGTTTTATAAAAATTCATCTAGGAAACAAGAATCAAGACAGATAACTACAATTAGCACCTTTTTCTGTTCCATACTCCCGTTTTGTCTTATCACACAGACTCTGTCTTTTACATGTTCATGATGATTATTTTCCTTTTTCGCGCGCCTGTTGTTCCTTTTTGAACGGAAAAAATGTTGTTCCTTTTTCACGCACCTGCTTCTCCTTTCGAATGGAACAACTGTTGTTCCTTTTCTCCCTCTTCCTGCTCATTTCGAACAGAACAATTGTTGTTCCTTTTTCGTGCACCTGTTGTTCCTTTTTTTGAATGGAACAACTGTTGTTCCTTTTCACGCGATTGTCGTTCCCTTCTTTACTATTCAAATTCTAGCCATTCCTCCATAAGTGCGTCTTTCATCAAATAATTTTCACCAACACTATTTCTAATTGTCATTACAATGATCTGTCATTATTTTGTGGTTGCTCCCTCACACCTTATCAAAAAAAAATTCGTGGAATAATCTCTCTGAAATATCTTAAACCTCGTTCATAATCGATCGCCACCATAAGTTGTTTCTTTCCCTTATATATACAAATATACCTGAATGATATTCTGCCTATATATTATAAGGAGTCTTCAACACACTTTTACTTGGCATCTTTACACTTCCTTATACCATCCCTTACTCTTAAGGAGTAGATGAGTCTCCCTTTAAAATAAAAAAAAATAAAAAAAAATAATAATATATATATATATATAATAAAAATTTCCCATAAAGAATGAGGGGTTCTCATCATGAGCTAACCTACCATGATCATGGGATACTAACGCAAGTGACATTCCCACTATGGATACCACACCAGGGTAATGGCCTTTGACACTTTCTTTTGTCAAAGGACAAGAAGTCTCATCACGAGTTGGCTTGTTCACTTAAGTTACAATCTAGTGAGTGTCATTATCATCATCTGGCTACCAAACTAGGATAATGGTCTTCTTGGGAAAAGACAATTCAAATATTTATTAAGAAAAGATACAAATAAATAAAGATACACAATAAAAACCTTTTTCATAAAAAACAGGGGGTCTCATCACGAGCCAACCTACCATGATTATAGAATACTAATGTAAGTGACATTCCCACTATGGCTACCACACCAGGGAAATGGCCTTTGACAATTTCTTTTGTCAAAGGACAAGAGGTCTCACCACGAGCTGGCTTGTTCACTTAAGTTATAATCTAGTGAGTGGAATTATCATCATCTGGCTACTAAACTAGGATAATGGTCTTTTTGGAAAAATATGATTCACATGTGTATTAAGGATACAGGTTCATCTAAGGGTTAAAACGTAACCCTGCCAAGGCTATGGATGCCTTCGGGCAACAACCGCTCTGCCTGTGGTATGGAAGATTATCTCAAAATACCAAGTTTTTGTGTGTCTCTAGATCTCGTTTACTTAAATAACGAGGCTATCATATCAGTTATACTCAATCACCCGGAAAAGTAACAATATTATGCTATGTGGAATATTAATAATAATAATAATAATAATAATAAATAAAAATAAAAAATGAACAGATTTAATTTATTTTTGATTGATTTATCCATAAATCATTTTTTGAACATAGGTTTAATAAATTTACAAATTCCACACATCAAACATACTATCGTTTAAATGATTTTTGGTGGCATGTGTTTTTGTTTTGAAAATTATATATGATTAGTCCCTATCGGTGGTGGCAACGTAATCATTACCTCACCCGAAAATACCTGCACTCATTACTTCCGCCTACATTGACGGTCGAGGAAGACATCCACATTAATGAGGGGGGAATGCTCATCACACTTCCTGACTAGATGTAATGATTATAGTAAATACGAAACCCATGTCTTTATACATTTGTTGTCGCTGATATTTTTTATTTTTCGTATCTGCTTCTCCAAAGTTGGTCTAACCAAATTTGTAAACAGGAACGATAGTCATTCTTTCTTTTTCATAGAAATATGGGTGGCATAATTGTGCGCGGAGATCCGACATTACTCCAGGTTACAAAATAGGCAAGAGAAATCCTACATAGCCTAGGGTGGACCGAGTACTTCAACCGCTTGCAAGGATATGACACAAATGTCACGCTTGAATTATTTCAAAACCTGCAAGGATAAATCTCTATGGTGCAAGGAATACAAATCTCAGTTACCACGTAAATCATAGTAGAAGTCACAGGCCTCCCTAACATAGGCATTCAATGGAAAGGGAAATACAAGAAGCCGAGGGAAGCTGTGGAATCTTTCACAGAACCTAGAGAAGAATTGGATAAAAAAGGAAAGGGACTTAATCCCAGTACCCTCAGTGAACCATGGAAGGAACTAGTGGGGATAGTTCAGTGGTACATCACCTGCGATGGATGATACAACGTAATTCAACCTCGCCATCTCAAATTGTTGGCAGCCTTGAAGCAACGGTTATTACTTAATCTATCTTTCTTCCTGAATACCATACTACATGAAGTTGCCTTAAGAACACAAAAGTCCAAGGATCCTGTTACTATTATCAGCCACCACAGATTAGTTAAACTAATAGTGGATAAAGAATTGAGTCAAACTCAGTTGACTTGGGAGAATATTATTGAGGCCAATACACCTCCACAACTAGAGCATGTGACTACCACCCAAAGAGAAATTCCACCGCCTCAAACTAAAGTTGAAGTAGACCCTGCTCCAATCATTGAGGCCCAGACCTCACAGACACAAGCATTAACAAAAAGGAAGAAGATAAAAATGGTTTCTCCTAGATCCACCCCTAGGACAAGGAAGAGAAGAAGAAAAACTCAGGAAACAACTAAAGCAATTTAGGATGCAACAGAGAACCCTGAAGAACTTCAGAATTTCATAGAACAACCTCTATAGGAAAATGTTCAAGAAATTGAGCTAGAAAAGAAGATAAAACAAAAGGATGATCAGGGAGACACCCAGCTTGCAGTAGAGCACCTGACAAGACACTTTTTGAAGAGCTATGAGATAGAAATAGCTCAGGTTTTGGGGAACTTAGGAACCTTAACTGACAGAGATGAAAATAATATGGAAAAAGACTTAGAACCGGCCTCCTCTTCAAAACTAGCTGAAGACTTTCTTGATATTGAAATGTCTTTTCCAGATGACAGAGCACAGGAGGAATTTCTTTTTGAAATGAGAGACCCTCTTGGAAAACTAGAGAACTTGGAAGGAATAGAGGGACAACCATCTGCTGGCCAGAATGAAGAAGACCTCGAGATCCCTCATAAACAGAAATCATCCAAAACCCAGAAACAAATTAGGAAATTAAAGAAAGAAAACAAATTGTTGAAGAAAAAGGCTAAGAGGGATGGGGTATTAAAGAAGAAGGTGGGAAAACTCAAGGATATTATCAAGGAATTGAGGAAACAGTTAGAACTAGCAGACAAGATCCACAGAAGAAAGAAAAACAAAAGGGGAAGAATGCAAGGAAGAAACCCTCTTCCGAAGAAAGAAGTAGTACAAATTTTGTAGGGATACAGACAGACCCTGAGGAATTAGTGGTACAAGAAGCAGTAGTTCAGGATGAAGATGTAATTCTTGTAGAAACACAAGAGATGGTTGATGCTGAGATACAGACAGACACTCCGATTTTAGAGGAAACAACTCAACTCTTTGAGAATAATGATACTATTAGGAGGCTAGAGGAAGAACTACTGCAGTCTCAACAAACCCTGATTCAAAACATAGACGAATTACTGACTATAACAGAGAAGTCCTAGGAATAGAGTACTATCATGAATAGACTGGAAGAAGAGCTTGCATAGGCCCAAAAATCATTAACTCAATCCAGGGAAGAGATGAGCACTATGGAAGAATACCAAGCATCTCAATCTCAAGCACAGAGTGTCACCATCGATAGACTAAAAGAAGAACTTACACAAGCCCAACAAGCATTGGTCCAACACCAACATGGAATGGTAACTAGGGCTGAATATCAAAGGATTGTTAAAGAATTGAAGGACATGACAACAACAGAGGGTGAGACCTATGCTACGCTCACCAGAGCCCAAGAGAAGGTCAAAAAGGTGCAAACCCAATTGGAAAAATCTTTGGAGCAAATCAAACACATTTGTGATGTCTACTCTGATGCCATCAATTGTAGAGCCCTTGCCACTAATTATGTTTTATCCTTGCTGGAATGGTATCTATTGTTGAGAGTGAAGGCCATCAGAGAAATTAAACCCATTTCATTTTCCACTGTACTAGAATTTATTTCATGTTTCAGAGATCAGGAAGAGAAGGTACAATACCTTCTGTGTGAATTATATTTCCACAATTTCATTTTGGAAGAAGATAGAGGAGACAACCCTGGTGCCTTCATAGAGTACATAGAGTTCCAGGCATTCCTGTCCTTTACTAGGAACCAGGTCAGATGGGGTAAGTCTCACAAAATGTTCATAAAGAGGGAAATTGGTTTAGATCTTTGGATTAGAGGAGAGCCTCCAAAATCCTTCCCAGCCATCATGCGACATAAGAACTTCATGAAAAGGGTGGGGGTTGTGAAATCATTGGCTCCTATCCATTTACAGGTCATCCGTTCAGGTATCACATATTTTAGAGAACTCAAGGAAGAATCTCTTGCTGCTTCCAAGCTAAGATGGGATGCATCCTCCAATGAGGTTAAAAGTAGAGAGCCCTTTGGATTTAGGAATTTCTTTGTAGCAACCTTCAGAGTGGAAAGGTATTCTAGACTACTCCAGGAGGAAGGGACTGTTTGGGTGGGATGCAGGTATAACTGCCCTCTCATTTGGTTTCCTCCAGAAACTTACCAGAGGGATTATCAAATTAATAAAAAGAGACAGGACACTGCTTTTGACAAAATCAAAAGAAACAAGGGTTCCAGGAGACCTGGTGAACCAACTTTTCCTCCCTACAGTATAAATTCTTTACATGTAAGATTCCAGCTTGCATGAGGACATGCAAGAAGGTAAGCTGGGGGGATATGTTGGGTTACGAAAAAGGTATGAATATCTTCCTTTTTCCCACAGTTCATGATATGATTTTGATTGATTCTTCATATAGTTAGGGATAAATAGGAAAGAACATGATTAATATGTCTCTTAGGGTTTTTATTGAATTTTTATTAAATAGATTCTAAATTATGATTGGAATGGTTTGATTTTGTTGCAGAATTGGATAAATAACTGTCAAAGATAACCAAAGAGATCTTGTCTATGCACAAACTATTGGAGGTTGAAGATTTTTTAGGCGCAAAGCAGTTTTGAAGATAATGCATTTTCTATATTGTAACTTTATAATAGTAAAGCAATATTGAGGATATTTCGATCCTCAGGATAGCTTGATTTACCCATATTATTGTAATATATAAGAGGGTAATAGATCCAGGAAAAAGGAGAGAAAAAACGCATTCAAGTGTTTAGATTCAGAATTGCTCTGCGCAAGAAGTTTTTGTAAATGTTTCACCAACTATGGAATCAATGAAAGTTTTGAGTGTTTCTACCATTTCTGTGTTCCAAGTTTCTCATAGTAGTAATTCTAAAGACCGAGGGCCCAGTCTGAAGGAACTATTGTCTCGTTCTGTAATTGTATTAGTTTGAAGTTTGATTTCTATTTTGTGATTCAGATCTCTTTTACAATAGCCAAGGATAAATGCATAAGTGTGTTAATGATTTTATGATTGTTTGTGTATAGAAGATAGACATTTCCCTCAAGTATTAATGATTGCCATTACGATTTCCATTTCTGAAGTTGTTTCTTGATAGTTCCTCACATTTTCATCCGCGCTGTTCCTTTTCCTTAGATTTACGATTGTTGTTCCTTTCGGTTAAAGTTACAATAGTTGTTCCTTTCGATAAAAGTTACATTAGTTGTCCCTTCTGACTAGATTACAATTGTTGTTTCTTTCTGTATATAGAGTAATTCATTATTTCCTTTCCAGTAATCAGAATTCATAATTGATAGTTAATTCTGCAAGTCCTCACTTAGATTCAATTACTACTTTTTAGTTAAGAGAATTCAATATATTGATTATCTCCTTTCCACTTTATAGCATCTTAGTAATTATATTTCAATTCCATTAGTTCTTAGAATATTTGGTGAATGTTTGAGGAGCTTTGTTTTTTATGAACTTAGATTTGGTTTAGCTACATGATTTTAGGTTACCTGCATAGACTTTGTTGATATTCTTGAGATAAAAGACGAATCTCTAGGTGGATAAATTAATGTTAAACTAAGGTTGTTTTTAGGACATCTTTAGACACCAACACTTCCCCAGGGTACTCTTGGCTCTAGGATGAACTTTGATACAAAGGTCGTTTGTATTTAAGTAAACAATCAAAGATTAAATCCATGGTACCTTCTGAGCTTCATGCTACACCCACAGCAGGGCACTCTGGGTTCACCAAAAGCTATGACAGGGTCAAACGTTCCTTTTTCTTGGATGGTATGAAACAAGACATTCATAATTTTGTAGCTGAATGTGATGTGTGTCAATGCAACAAAGGAGAAAAAATCAAATCTCCAGGCACACTACAACCGCTCCCGATTCCACCTGCTATTTGGAAGGATATCTTTATCGATTTTATTACCGGCTTACCCAAATCGGGAAATAAATCCATCATCATGGTGGTTTTTTATCTCCTTTCCAAGTATGCTCATTTCTGCGCCCTTTAAAACTCGTTTACAACATCCACAGTGGCTCAAATATTCATGGATCAAATATTCAATCTTCATGGCATGTCGCACTCTATTGTTTCTGATCGCGACCCAAATTTCACAAGAAATTTTTGGCAATAACTATTCAAGATACAAGGCACCGAATTGTATCTTAGCACAACTTATCATCCCCAGACTAATGGCCAAACAAAAGTTGTCGACAAGTGTTTGGAAACATATTTGAGGTGTTTTTCCTCGGAAAAGAAAAATCAGTGGGCTCAATGGTTACCCCTAGCTGAATGGTGGTACAACACTTCATACCATACAACTACACGCATGACTCCTTTTGAAGTGGTATATGGACAGAATCCACCTTCAGTTCTCTCATACTTACTGGGTGCCTCGAAGTTCTAGGCGGTTGACCTAACACTTACAACTTGAGAGGCTATTCTCTGTACCCTCAAAGAGAATTTATTCATGGCACAAAATCACATGAAGCAATAAGAAAATCAAGGTCGCTCTGAACGTCAATTTGCAGAAGGGGATCAGGTGTTTCTTTGTCTACAACCTTACAAGCAAAATTCCCTCAAGGTCGCGCATTGTCATAAGCTAGCACCTAAATTTTATGGTCCTTATACCATTCTCAAGAATGTGGGACAAGTAGCCTATCAGTTAGCTTTTCCCAACCATTCGAAGCTACATCCTTTTTTTCATGTTTCATGCTTAAAGAAGGTGATTGGAGCTAAGTGCCAAATTCAAACCAACCTTCTAGAGTTAGCTGAAGAAGGATCCATTTGGCTACAACCAGAAGCCGTTTTGGACCAGTGTGAGCATCGCCTACATCAAAGAACCATCAAGGAAGTGCTAGTATAGTGGAAATATACAACTCTAGAAGATGCCACTTGGGAACCAACTACCATTCTGCAACAATTTCCTCATCTCAAGCCTTGAGGACAAGGTTGTTTTTAAGGGGGCGGACATGTTAGGGTCCTAACCCACACATAGGTAGAACAATATATTCGGATGTAATAAAGGTCAATATTAATAAGGCCTTTCAATAAAATAGAATAAGGTGGATGTAAGAAGACCTAATAGAAGCTTTCGCTTCTAGAAGGATCTTCCTCTAGATGCTTCTTTTTAGTATAAATAAGATTCAAGGGTTTGAGAACCCTATCTTGGAGATTATTGTAATAGAGTGTTTCTTGACTGGAGGTTTCCCCCTCGAAGAGGCCCATGAACATTGCTCTCTGAATCAAAGTGTTATTTCTATTGTTGTTCTTAGATCATTTCTGTGTTATTGTGGAGATTATGCTGGTTATATTACTGTTATTCTATCATTTCTAGCATTTTATTTATTTTATGCATACATTTTATATCTGTTATATTACAAATATTAACAAATGAAATAATGTGTCAAATAAGAAATGAAATTGATTTAATTTATCAAATGTAATTAACTAAATCAACCTATAGTATCATCAACACATAATACAGATAAAAAATTTATTTCAAAAAATAAACAACTCGAATACTAGTAATAGTACCAAATACCGATTGCTTGTATTAATATTCAAAGTCATAAAAAGATTTAGAATAATGTTTCGAAATCAAAACTTGTACATCAGTGTATAAGCTATGTTTTCTTTCCAAAAAAATGAACCCCCTGATTTTCGTTCCTTCACTATTTTTTTATTGAAGGAATTCAAAAACATAAATTAACTTCCATAACCATAAACAATTATCCATTTAGAATGGAAAATAACAAAATTGTTTAATTCCACAAACTAAATTAACTAAGTATATAAAAATAAAAACAACTAAATGTTCAATGTATGGAAACTAATTTTCTTATTTCCTACATTTTCCAGAACATTCTTTTTACCCTAGTAACCAAAATATTTTAACACTAAGTATTACTAGGAACTGTCTTGAAATCAGAATTAACAAAAATATTAACTCTTGGAGAGTTAATGTTATCTGCATCCTTCTTTTTTTCATCTTTGATCCTCAAAACTTGTCTTCTTTGGCTATCAATCACATCTCTATTCTATGATCTAAGGAGTTGTTTTTGTAATTCGAAATCAATTATATTATCCTGTAACACTGAAACCACTGAATAATATTTTTCTTTCCAGAAAGAAACCTCCAGATTGGGACCGGTTTCAGTTCTTTCCTTTTCCTTTTCCTTTTCTTTAGAAATATTTTCAATTCGTTCCTGTGATGAAATGTGTTTTGGGGAAGAAAATTCTTGATTCATAACCAACTCTTCATCATCAACTTGTATAGGAGAACTAGATTTCAAGGTTTTCCTAGGTTTATTTTTGAGTATTCTTGAAATTTTTATTTCTTGTCTATTGTTCATAAAATCAACAAGATTAATGGAATCATCATTTTTTTGGTAATAGGTGGGTCACATTCAGATGCAAGTGAGGAAAATACAGTTTTCTTGGAAGCTTCAAAAGAATCCTGAGGTGCTTCACTGAGAAGACACAATTCTTGGCTAAGGTTAAATTTGAGAGTTTGACTACGAGTAACCCTTGCAGTGTTTTGTAGAGGAGAAGAAGCATGAGGGTAAGGCATACCAAAATATTCTATAGGGTCCAGGGTTTCTTCCTGAGCAAGATGAAACTAAGAATTTTCTTCAGAATTAACTTGAAAGTGATTTCTTTTCACGAAATTATCCCAAGAATCACCATTCTGTTGTAACTAAAATTCGAACAGAATTTTCACTAAATCGTGTTGAAAAACATTTCTTTTTGAATTGAGACTCTTTATCTGATAGAAATATTCCATTTTAGACATGATTTTAAGAAATAATGCCTTCATTTTCAAATCGTACTCCATGAGTACCATTAAAATCCGAAAGTGATAAATAAATAAAAGGCTATATCTTCCCTCATAGGTGATGAACCCCCTAATAATTACTAATAGGAAATATCTTTTTTATTTGATTGAGGATATGGGAATACCATTATAATCGTATTTTCATTTGGGAGAAACCATAATTTATGACGAAGGATTGTCCTCCACTCTTTTGGTTTTAGACCAAGATTCTCCTTTCAATGGAAATTTAGTATCTCTAGCTATTATTTCTTCATCAAGTTGTAACTCTATATCCCCAATTTTGGCGTGTTCACCATTAAAATTTTGTGAAAAAACTTTGGTGGCCTGTGCGTTATGACCATTAAACATGCGTAGAAAATTTAACCATACAACCTTCTCAAAAGTTGGAAAATAATATTCCCGGGCTTCAATAAGCTCGACAGTGGGTTCTACCCTGGAAATCATTCCCATATTAACAACAGTTTACCACACTATTTGGAAAAAAAAATCATCAACAAACCCTCAGTAACAGACTCACTTGCAAATGAATGAAGACAAAATTTCAATTCTTGAAGAAAAATATTATTTCGAGGAAGAAACAACATAGGTAATAAATCATGAATTTAGAGATACAGTTGAACACTATATGTGGATGGGAACAATGCACTTTTGGAAAAGGAGTATTGTTCATATATAGGTTGAAAGGACCCTAAATTAATACCCCACTACTTCATTTAAATTTATGATGTTTGGATCAAGATTAATGTACCACAACAAAATATTAAACAACTGATTGTAGATCGTGAAAATCAAAGTTATGACATGACAAGTAGGATTTCAATATATTAAAATTGATTATGGTTTAGATCATGTGTTTAAAAAAATGATAATAAACTGTAGCTTGTCAAATATTGTAGCTCTTTCAAATGAGGAAGAAGTCATAAGGGATATGTGAGATAAAATCATTTGAAATCCATTATTTTAATCAAAACATTTATCATCCAAAAATAAAATTTCATTAATAATTGAATGAAAATCAAATATATTAGGAGAATGTCCAAAATTGTCAAAATTAGAAAGATTATTTTTTTTTCCAAAGAGAAAAAGTGTAATTTTATTTCATCATTGAGAAAAAAATTACATTTTGTATATACAAATCTTGGTGTATTCTATTACATTGGAGTCTATAGTTGATTGCTATCATTGTAGTTCAGGTACACTTCTGCATTTAGTGTCTTATAAAATGGCTTGTGTTCCTTTTGATATTTTATGTACACAGGTGTTGTTGTATGAAGCTGTTAAGCCCTAATATTGGCTCATTACCCCTTAATTGGGGCATATTATATTAGTAATGCTATTTTATTTATGTCGGCTTTAGGCCATTATTTGTAATTTAGATTAGTAATGCTATTTTAATTATGTCAGCGTTAGGCCATTATTTGTAATTATACCTCCTAGTCTCCTATATATACCAAGGAGACATTTTCATTTTGAATCATCTTGTACTTGAACATTTAACTGGGGTAAAAGGAGGTTTCCCCCTCGAAGAGGCTTATTATCTGAAATTATATATTTTCAAGGCATTGAGTACTTTTCCTGAGGTTTTTATATGCTATATTGATGTTTGGTTCTTAACATATGGTATCATGAGCTCAAGGTCTTGGGGTTTCGCTGCTACATATGAGACACTGTGGAATTTTCGCTATAACTTTTTTTCTACAACGTTTCAGAAGGAACCTCTTGGAGGGTATTTAGTAGATGGATCAAGGTACGTTGGGTTCAAAATTCATCTCATGAGGCCTTATAATTTCGGAGATAAAGCCTGTACAAGATAGGGTTCTGGAATCATCCTGAAATGAGTCATTGCAGAATTTTCGCTATAAAAAATTTTCTGTAATAGTTCAGACCCTGCCCTATGGAGGACATTTACAGAAATTAGTATTGTATTTTTGGTAAATTTTTTATCTTCTGGGTTATCTTAAATTGGTAGATACACCCTATGTAAGATAGGGTATCTGACTAGCCCTATTGACTAGTCTCAAGAAGGTGTTCTAGGTAAAACAATCATAACTTCTTCCTAGAGTATCCAAATTGTGTGGGACTGGTTGCATTGGATTG
>ML778988.1:22911-44985 GCA_009831015.1 Picea engelmannii
TTGTATTACACTAATGTTTATTTAATTTAATAATTTTTAATTTTAATTCTTTAATTTATTATTAACATTATTCAAAAATAATTATTTATTTATTAAAACTAATTATTTTAATTTATTATTAAAACTATTACTTATTACCCTAATCTAATTACTAACCTACTAACCCAATTTACTAATTATTAATCCTAAACAATGTTCACTAATACTTATTAACTTATTGTTTTTCATTTACCCTAAGCTTGTCTAACATTGATTTTGTGCAGGAATGATTGGCGAGCGAGATGTGACAAATAAGATGAATGGACAAGAGAGTGAGTGGCACAACAGTGAATGAAGGATTGAGAAAAATGGATAGAGGGGCAAAGTCATCTGAGGAAACCAGGCAAGCCAAGAGCCTTTTTAGAAATAATTTGTAGGATAAAATATTATTTACAACATCTCAAATATAAAAATCCTCAGCTATAATCAAGTGACCCTATTAAAATTTATAGGACCCTAACATGCCCAACTCCCCAATTCCAGGTAGTCCCCCCTTTTAATATTGCAGGAGGAAGGCGCCACGAGATGGCCTTCTCAGGATGCCACCTCCACAACCAGTCCTAAATGCCTTGAACTTCAGGTTCCCTCTTCCACTTGAGATGATCCACTGCACTCAAATTTGCCGAAGTTGAGCCAATACTCTAGCCATATCTTTTGATATAGCACCATATATTGACTCTGTTAGGGAAAGGTGTTTTCATTAATTCCTCTCGAGGCTTCATTCCAGAGAGTGTTTTCCTCATAGTACCTCCACCCTGAATCCCATAACCAACCTCCATTCCGCAGATCTTAGTTTGGTCATCATCCTATACTTGTCGCATGCTCGACTGATTGTGACTCGCGTTCGCTTAATGATGAGGCTTCCCCTCAAGCGCTAATGAAACCACTCGTCTCATCTAAGGCCCCGCTGGAACATACATACAATCAATCTTTAAAGTGGGTGTCATCGACACGAATATCAACAAGCCCGTCATTATTAACCCCTCGATGGTCTAGGCCACTTACCCCTTCTTTCGGCCCTCCAGATGTCTCTGTTGTCTTGTCATCCCTCGAGGTGGTTGGTCTGGCCCCAACTTCTAGCACCCTATCTGGGGGCCTAGTGTCGAAGTTATTGAACTTCGTGGCCTCCTGCCAGATGGGCAGGTTGGTGGAGTCCCCAAGCTTCCACGTTGTTAGATGAGACCACTGATGGATTCCTAGGTTAGCCAAGTAATCCGCCTCTGAATTTTCACTCCTACACACCTGGTTTGGGATAATCACTGGGAAGCTCTTAATCAGATCAATAATCAAAACCCAACCATGATAAAGTTTCCAATTTGAAGAGAAATTTTCTGGGTACGAGCCATCAATCAACCATTTAAGGGTCGAGATTATTAGGAGTGAGTCGCTTTCTTCTATCAAGATTTTGATCTACCTCTCTCTGGCCATGGCTAGCCCTCTGAGGAGGCCTTCTAGCTCCTCTCCATTATTTGTACCCTATTTTACTGGAAAACATGGCCAAGATCCTACCATCCGAGTCTCTCAGAATCCTTCTTGACCTTGATTTCCCTAGATTATCTTTTGACGCTCCGTCAAAGTTTATTTTGATGACCCCTTCCTCCGGCGTCTTCCAAGATTGGTGGGGGTGTTTCTTGATATGGATGGGGACTTTGATTTCTTTTTGGTACGCTTGATCCAGTCTCCATTGCGTGAAGACGATTTCCTCCTCATTTGACAAGATACGATCTTTTTTTGACCAGGTACCAGAAGCTATGGATTCTTGCACATTTTCTTAGATTCAAGCCCAAATTTGCTGAGTAGGGAAAGACTTATGCTTCAAGATTCTTCTGTTCCGTTCCTAAATTCCACATAACAATTCATGGGAAGAGCTTCCATGCTTTATTTAGTAGGATATTTTTGAAGGGATCGACCATCCAGTTTGTTATGGTTTTGGTTGTATCATTGCTGCTTCCCCCAGAGTGATGGAACAACATTGCTCTGTTATCCCATATGGTTCTCGCTTCCAAACATTTTCACATAAGTTGATTTAGGTCTTCTTCATCCTTCCTACATAGCATGCATATGGAGGATCCTTCATATCCTCTCTTTCTAAGCTTATCCCAGGTCAAGACTTTCCTCGTTAGAACGAACCACAAGAAGGTTGAGATTTTAGGCCAAATCCTAGGTTGCCATATGCGATGCCATTCCTTTCACTTTTACATGTCTTTCAGGGCTACTGCCCTCAGGTAAGAATCCCTGATTTTGACGGTACCTTCTTCCCCATTGAATGATATCCGGGTCGTTTCTGACTTTGATTTATCAGAGGGTAGGATCCTCCTTAATGCTTTTCTTGAATTTCATACTCAAATGCACTGGCCAATCTGCCAAGTCTCTCCAAGCTCTTTCATGTTGCATCTCTAGGTTTCCCGTATCCTTCCAATACTGGTAGACTTGGGTCCAACCTTTTTTAGTGAGGGAATCTCTTGCCAGAGGTACACCTTGTTTCCCGGCCAAATGTGACAATTGTTCCCATGCATCGTCCCAAAAAAGGGTCAACCTTCCATCATGGATCTCCTAGAAACTGTCTTTTTGAACTAGCTCTTTGTTCTACAAAAGCATTATTCCAAATGAGGGATCCAATACATGAACCATCCATCTGGATGAGGTATCACAAATCCATGTTGGGGGCATACTTGTTCTTCCATAACTTGGCCCATAAAGCATCTGGGTACTTGACCTAGCACCACCAACGTTTGTCTTCTAAGGCTTGTCCAACGAACAAAGGATCTCTAATGCCCACCCCGCCATGGGATTTGGGCTTGCATAGTTTCCCCAAGCTATCAGGGCCCACTTTTTTTCTTTTGTTTCCCCTCCCCATAGGAAGGACCGTTGGAGGGTTCTAATGTTTTTGAGGATTCCTTTAGGCACAACCAGAAACGAGAAGAGGTAAAGAGGCATGGAACTAAGGACAAACTTAATTAGAAGGATTCTCCTATGGAGGGTGAGAATGCGATGCATTCAGTTATTTAGCTTGGCTTCTAGTTTTCCCAGTAGCTCTTTCCAAGAGGTGTCCCTGATGGCTTTGTCTATCAACGGGGCTCCCAGATATTTAGAAGGGAGGATGGATTTTTGGAAACCAAGGATCAAAGCTATGTTTCTTTGGAAATTTATAGGTGTATTAAAGAAAAAAAATTGAGATTTAGTAAGGTTTATAATTGTACCTAAGGCCTCTTTGTATAATTCTGAGAGGCTATTGATTGTTTTGGCTTCCTTCACCATGGGAGATCCCATGAGGAGGTTGTCATCCACAAACTGGAGATGGGAAACTAGGTCCACCTCATCTTGGAGTTTGATCCCTTGTAATTTCTTTCCAACCACCACCTTTTGGATTAGGCTCCCCAATCCTTCCGCTAGGATAATGTAGAGGTAGGGAGACAAAGGATCCCCCTGTCTGATTCCTCTCGACGGATTGAAGGTTTTTGAGGGGGAGCCATTTATTAATATAGAGAAGAAGGATGATGAAATCAACACATAAATCCAATTGATCCATTCCTTAGCAAAGCCAAACGCCTCCAACATATTTTATCTCCAACTGATGCGACCGTGTACCTTTGACATGTCCAATTTCATTAGCATACTCGCCTTCTTCTAATTTTGCATGGAGTGAACAGTTTCATGAGTGACTATGATCCCATCAAGAATTTGTCTTCCTTCTACAAACTCTCCCTATTCCATGGAGATAATTTTTTTGAGGAGGGTTTTAAGCCTGTTAGTAATGAGTTTAGAGATTATCTTGTAGATAACATTTCATAGGGATATTGGTCTAAATTTCTTAGCTGTGTTTGCCTCTTTATCCTTTGGGATTAGAGCTATGAAGGTAGCATTGAAGGCTTTAAGAATGGACTTAGAGGACTTTGATTCTTCCACAACTTCCCATATGTCTTTCCCTATATTTTTCCAACATTTCTAGAAGAAATCAGTTGTGAAACCATCCAACCTGGGGGATTCACCTGTCTTCATGCCCATTACTATCCTCTCCACTTCCTCCATGGAGGTTGGGCTCATCATAAATATATTCTGTTCCATGGTGACTAGATTTGGAATGCATCTTGTGATCTTTTGGATGACATATTCCCTATCACCTGTAGGTTCTGTTAACAAAGATTGGAAGTGGTTCACCAATTCCATTTCTATATCATTAACAAATTCCAATATTTCTCCCAAGGGTATGGTTAGGGAGGAAATCCTATTTTGGTTCCTTCTTTGAAGCATGGAGTTATGAAAAAACTTTGTATTCCTATCTCCTTCTTTCAACCACTTGAATTTGTCTTTTTGGTGCCATAGGATCTCTTCTTGTTTGTCCCTTTTGTCTAGCTCCAACCTGATCTATTCCTCTCTATTTCTGGATTCCTTTGTTTGGTATCCTGTTGTAGCTTCCAATTGAATGTCAACCATATATGTTTCCAGGCGTTTTTTTCCTCAAAAATGTTCCCAAACACTTCCTTGTTCCACTTCTTGATCCATAACTTGAGGTGTTTCAATTTATGTTTAACTTGATATATTTTGGTGCCATACAAGCCTGAGTTTTCAGATCACCAGGTTTCAATATTTTGCATAAAGTCTTGATGATCCATTCATAATTTTTCAAAGTCAAAAGGCTTTGGACGAGGGGCAATTTTCTCCTCCAAAGAGAGGTTGATTAGCTAATGGTTCGAGCCATAAAAGGGGAGGACTTCAGACAAGATTGCTTGTTGGCCCTGAAATAAGGTCTTTGATGTTAAGAATCTATCGAGCCTAACAAATTTTTTTTCCACCCTCCTTTTGTTGCTCTAGGGAAAAGGGTCATTGATGGACTGGATATCAATAAGTCTATGGTTCTCTATCCATTCGTGGAAAGCCACACTTTCCCTCTCCATATGTTTTATCCCGCCTTAATTCACCCAGAGCACAGAGATCATATTAAAATTACCCCCCCAATAACCCAATGATGGCCTCACAAGAGTGCCCCAAGATGGTTGAGGGAATCTAGAAAGCCTTGCTTGAGATGAGCAGTGTGAGGGTCGTAGGCATTTGAGATGACGCCTTGGGTTTGAGACCTGATCTCGGTGAATCTCATTGTAAGAATCCTTGGAAGGGTGGAGAGCAACTCCAAAATCCACTTCCCGGGATCCCATAATATTTCCAGGCCACCATAAGCGCCCTCTAAGTCAATTGCCTCTACTTCACAACATCACCAAATTTTCCCTGCAATTTTGATCATTGCCTCCTTGTCGCACTTCATTTCCTGGATCAAAACTACCTCTTCTTTTTCCTGTATAATTCTTTTTTTGACCATTCTGTGTTTGGATGGGGCATTCATACTGTGCACATTCCATGATATGAGCGTCATAATATCACTTTTGTTGGGTTTGGAAGTATATTTCTGGGAGGCCTTCCATTTGACCTGAATCCATTAGGTGTGTGCTTGTTTCTTGTATTACATGTATGTATGGTTTTCTTCCCCTCTTTTTTTCCTCGCTAGAGATTTTTTTTAGGATGTTCAAGGGGTTGGGTTTTACCTTGAAGCTACCCAGAGTGCTTGCAAAGATACCTAACCCTATCTCCCATCCCTTGCAGTCCCATGGACATTCTGGAAGATTGGTAGGTTGATCCATATTTCTCTTCTTTGTTTCTTGTTCTCCTTGGTCTTGGTTTTGGGATTTAGAATTTCGTTCCACCTTTTCCTTGTCCATCTCTTGATAGTCTTGGGTTTGACCTCTTTGTTATGAATATTGATCCTCCTGGTCCTACATCTCTAGCACCCTTTCTTTTGGATCTGGTTTTCTCTGTTTGTCTATGATTTCTAGTCTCTGTATTTCCTTTTTCTTCGGATTTTCTCAGGTTTGCTCTTCATTATCTAGGTTGTTCTCCTCCACGGTTTTAAACCTGTTTTTGTTGTTTCTTTCTTCCCTGATCGACTGGTTACGTTGTCTTCGCCCCACCTTTCTTTTCCCTTGAATTTTGGTGAATCCTTTTACATCTGTTCCTTCTTGATGTTTAATATCATTCTTCTTTATATTTAGGGGGAAATCTTGAAACAAATGCCCATGTACATGACATTTCCTACACCTGAAAGGGATATGTTCATAATCCATGGTTTGTCTCCATTCTTGATGTTTAGTATCATTCCTACTGCCTCTGGGAGGATTCCTTCCATGTTCACGTAGATGCAGATCCATGCATACGAGGTGTATTTAGCTATCTTTATGACCTCAGATATTTTGATGAAAAATCCTAGGGTATTTCCTATGCCTTCCAACGTCTCGTATTCCCATAATTATTGAAGCAACAAGTAAGGCCTTATCCAGACCGAGGCTTCCATGAAGTCCTCTTTCTCCAGGGAAAATCTCTCTGTCTAATATGTAATGTTCCCAATCAAATCTGATGTAAAAATCAGATCTATGTGGTTGAGGAATTTCGTCAAACACTTGGCATACAAGCTCCCAACTTCATTGAAATCATGTCAATACTTGTTGTCCCAATTAACTCAAGTTTAAGGAATGATGTTTATGTCAAACACATCACATGGAACACCTAAAACCCTTCCCAATGAGTGGTTGTTTTGAATTTGTGTTTGTTGTTATGTTTATTTACAGTTGGTTGGTTGAAGTGTTTTGTCAAACACTTTGTGTGCAATGGTTGTAACATTCATTTAAGTGTATTTTCTTATGTATTTGGACGATATTTATTCATGTAATATATAAGGAAGACACATCTAATGATAACCAAATAAATCAGAAGCTAATAGCTATTAAATACCATAAGATAGTACCCCAAATCCTTGCTTTATTTAATATGCACTTGGATGTCCAACACATAGTAATTTCCAGGTCTGAAATGTACTTTCTACAACTGATATATGGCTGGAAAATACATACAAAATGCAGCTAAAGAAAGGCAAAGAGTCTCCCACTAGAATCCCTCTAACAACTTCTCCAACAATATGCAATTTCTTCAACAAAGGATGGCCCCAATGACAAGATATGTGCCCTGTTTGGTATGAATTCGCCCTGGCTGAAGATGAGGCTCAATACACCAATGAAATGGCCAATCTCCTCATAAATAATTCAGCCAAGATGTATAGAACTCGATCCCAACAAGTAGAAACTGATACAACCCCAAAATATGAAGATTTCCACTACTAGATGCGCCCCTCCAAGCAATATTTCGCCTTGCTTCACAAATGAATGACTAAAATGGGTCTAAGCTGAATAGAAACTGATGTAGAATGGTTAGTGATGAATCTTTTACCTCCTTGGCCTATCCTGGATCAGGAAAGGTGGAATATTTCATCACTGAGCTGATCTGTAGGGTTTGTTCAGTCAAAACCCTCAAAACCCCTAAGTATCATGGGATCTCTAGCAAGAAGCCAAACATCAAAATGATAATCAACATAATGAGAGAATAGAGGCCCCTATCTCTCTTTTATCCCCCTTGTTCACCTTTTCTCTCCAAGTGACTTTTACTTTATTTTATTTTTCCTTAATTAAATCACTTTATTAATTAATTAACCATTTTACCTCTAAAAATTGATTTATCCATCCTCATGGCTTCTCCGGTTACTAAAATTCACTTCTCATGATCTTATCTTGTAGTGATCTTCCTCTTGATTCTCCAAGTATTATGCCCAATATGACCTTCTTAGTGAATTTAATTAAAATATAACCCATAATAACTCAAAATTACAGAAATCGTCGGAATGCAACAAAACCAATGCCAAGCTGTGCGGAATGGATCCTGATGATGAAATATGATGAACGATGCAAGTCGGGCCCAATAAAACCCCTCAATATCTCTTGAACTTGTTGTCACCCCCATCTGGCTACTCTAGTAGGCATAACACTCCAAGAAATAATAATGTCCAAAAATGGAGACATTACAGTCCTTGTTATCCCTGATTTCTAGGGATAACTAGGAGATCATGTCTCGAGGCCCACAGGTCCTAGACATGGAGTATCGAGAGCAGGATTGACCTGAGAATGGCCCTGGAGGGCCCATCCTTTTATTCTTTCATTAGATTCATCTTGTCAGCAGCAGTAGCATCCATCACCATCGACTTGGTCTTGTATCGGAGAAGGCTCTTGCTCCATGAGGTAATTGGTCCAGGTATCATGGTATGTGTCACTTTTGATCATTGTAACCTTTGGATACATGCATCTAACTCCGTTTATCTCTGATGACTGCTTGAATCTTACATTAACCCACTTGACCATGATTGGGGAGATTGACAGGGTGTCCTAGCAAGCCTGTACCCAGGGGTTTTGGTTTGCCACTGGGGCGATTTCTAAAGAGCCATCGTCCGCTCCCATCATACTACCACTTTTTCATCTTATCTCCCACTCATTTATCCCATTCCCCTTGTCTGGGCATTGGATTGACCTGTTTGTAGGGTTGTACCTTATCTTGTGGGAAGAAGGGGCTAAAGGCTCAGAAGGTAAAAGTAGCTGGTAAAAGATAAAATCCCAGAAATAAAACCTCGAGATGCCTCGCCCAAGGATCCCTGACAAGGCAATAAAAATCCTCTCAGCAAGAAACAAGAGGGACCCATAAAATAATAAACAAGACCTAGCCAAGAGGATAGGGGGTCTCATCACGAGCCAACCTATTAGGTTCATGGGTACCTAACAGTATGACATTTCCATTATCTGGTTGCCACACCAGGGCAATGACCTTTGGTTGCATGGCCAAGGGAAAGGGGGTCTCATCAAGAGCCAACCTTCTCATCTCTGTGAAAGTACTTGTGGGTAACACTGTCAGCTCTGGTCACCATGCCAAGGCACTGTCCTCCAGTTAGACCTTGAATAAAAAGAAAAAGAAGAAGAAAAAGAAAATAAAGAAAGAATAAAGGCAAGAACGGGCTTGGAAAAAAATTGCATCCATGACGGGTACAACTCGCCTACTACAAAGGTGCCCACAGATAACATTATGCATCCCTGGCTTTCACTCTACCCATTTGTCTAGACATCCCCTAGCCACATCACCTTGTTTACATGGCTTGGATGAAACCTTCTTGGGAACTTCCCTTCTCTTGTGGATGCTAGTCCAATAGGATGTCTTGTCCTTTTCTTCGATCTTGTATTGTTGATTTTTGTAATATCTTTGAGCTATTGAACGATATATCAGGGTTTTTATGCATATGTTTGATAAATTTAATGATGAAATGTGATTGAAATTGCTATGATCCCTGTGACTAATGATCCCATGGAGGGCGTAGTTTTTGATGTGCAGGACCATGCCCGATGGACAGGTACCATTTGGACCGGTACACATGGAGAGATGATTAGTTCGAACCTCCATGGGGCTGAAGAGCCCATCAGATGGTTGTGAGACCTCATCATAGGGGCAGAGATAGGACAGTGTTTGACTGAGGTTTTTCACTGGAGAAGAAGAGGATGGTTCACCAGAGGCACTTTGGTAGAGCCTGACCTAGGGGGAATGACCCCTTTTCAGTGGAACGTTGGCCTTGGAAGGCTCAGAGTGTCCCCATCCTTACCATGACGTCATCCAGCTTCATGGTCATTCTTGGAGGCAGATTGGGCAGCAGTGGCACGTGTGGCATGTTGGAGAAGCCCTTGGGGGGATAACGTTTTGGTCCTGGATGTCTCATCTACCCTAAAAGGGGCTAGCGCCTCCCTTGAAGGGGATTTTACCTTTATTACAACTCAGTTAGGGTTTCAATTTGACAATTTAATGTAAAAACAATATTTTGGTCTTGTCGGCCATTTTTTAGGACCTAAAATTAATTAAGGTCATTGATACACTATATATTGAGGAGTTTTAGCCTCATTTTGATGGAACTCATCATTCACTCTCCTAGTGAGGTCTGATTTTTGTGCCCTATTAGGGTTATTGGATGATTTGGGGAAGGCACACTTGTTTGAGGAGGGGATTTTTGGCAATTTATGGTGTTTTTCTTGAAGGAAGGTTTACAACTAGGGTTTGCATGCTATTTTCTTAATGATTTGTAAGTATTTTTCTGCAAAACTTCTTGATTGAATGGTTGTAGCTTAATTTCTTGAATCTATTTATTATATATTGTTGAATCAAAACCCTAGGGGACAAACACACAAGTAGGTCGTTGTCTCATGTCCCCTGATAGAAAAACCTTTTAGCCATTGAATAAGAAGAAGAGAGCCTAGCCATTGCTACACTCTTTCTATCTTCTTCTGTTAAGCTAGTCGTACCTTTAAACTTCAAGAGGAAGAGGATGTCCCAGGCCTAGGTTATCTACGCCTAGGGTTGTTTTTCTTTTAGGGTTTGATGAAAGAGCCTTGCCTTTGCAACACTCTCCCTCCTTAAACTCTCTTGTCTTGATTTTACTTGTCTTTGAGCTTGCTGTTTACCGGGAAGGAGGAGAGAGCACGAGGCCTTTCTTAAGAAACACCAAAGTGAGCCTCTCTCCCCTAGGGTTTTGTCTTTAAGGCCCTGTTGTTGCAGCACCTTGAAACCTTTCCCTCTTGTCCTTTGAATCTCATCCCCTTCAACTTGTGTGTCCTTCACCTTTTTGACTCCATAACCCTTAGGCACTGATCTTTAGCCTCCAACGTTGAAGTGAAAGTGGTTGAAACAACTCTCAAAACCTCTTACAAATTGAAACCCTAACCAACTACTAACCCTAAAAGGATGACGTCACCCTTGGTTATTTCATCTTGACGTAGGAAATTTCATTTATTAAGCAATTGGATGGTGTTTAAAGCATTTATTGAATGAGGGATTGATTGGATACATTGATTGCTATAACATCTTGATATTTATTGGTGAAGTAACATTATTTCATTAGTATATTAACAAACATTGACTTCGTCAATATTTATTGTTGCAATTGCTTATACATTGATATCAGATAGTCTATTGAAGTACTAACCCATTGAATCATAGCTTGCATATATATATTGGTTTGCTTTGTCCCGGGCAGGTGTTCTTCTTTGGGCCTACACTTCATTATTGGCTGTTTAGTCAGACTATCTGTTTTGGTGGTGACCTGTGAAGGGGGAAATTTAGTTTGACCTTTAAACCTTTGCCTCTTCAAAACTCCAGGTTATCGGGGACATCTCCCCTGGGCCTAACCCCCCTAAAGAGAAAGAACTTCCCCATCGTGGTGACATTGCGTGGGATAGGTTCCTGTTACGCCAGTTTGGCCTTCTACTTCATAGCCACTTGACCTAGCTACAAACTGTGCGATAACAGTCCTCACTGCTAGAATATTGCTCGTCCTCAAGTAATAACTGAATCAATCTATATGTGATACCTAGATCCCATATCCACCTGTGTGATCTGTAGTAAGCTCCCAATATGTGGCCCCTCCAAGTACTCATCATGTATGACACACCACTGCTCCGGGTGAGTAGAATGATCAACTACAATGGATCCTCGGTCAACTCCCCAAGCAACCACTCTACTCGAAACTCTACTCCATCAAATCCTGTACTACCAAGCACTCCAATCCCTGCATCCCATAACAAGATGCGAACTGCAATTCTCTATGAAGTACAGTCGTATATGATACCAACACCATGAACCTATTGAAGACCCCCAACCAACGGAGCAACTCGATACACTAACCATCCATCAAGGAGTCTCACACATAAACCCATCTCCCAACTAACATCTTTGGCCAATTCTAGATCCCCTGCTAACCAAGACGATGATCTGCTGATATATCTGATCCTCAACCAAGGAGATCCATCCTGCCACAAAGCATACTCATCTTGAATTGCTCTCAAATTCCCCCAACAATGGAAGGAATCAATCATGCAAGTCTTTGAGACCCTCATGTGCCCTAGAAGAGCACCAAATCCTGCATCACAGAGATCTGAAGGTCTCATACCAAGTATCTCAGTGCCCACAAAAATGTAAATCCATGGCCAAAGTATGCTAATAGTCATGTTGTCTTGTCCATAATCACTAAACTCAACCTCCTTGTCAATCCAAACTGTTGTCTGTGGAGTCCCATGCTCCAAACATGCCTCCGTGTGTCTCATGACATCATCATCAAGATCCCCCAAGGAGAATCTATCTCGGTCCTGTTGACAAGTCCTGAAATGGACAAGATGTCTAACCATAGATACATCCTGTATGGTCCTCAAGATCCCCGATGTTGCATGCTGTGACCATAGCTCCTACCAACTGATCTCGTGGATCTCATTAGAAGCACCTATCCATCTCTGCTCCCAGTCCTCATCCTGCTGAGACTTTGAACATGTATCAATCTATGGAACAAAATCTATTCCATGGCTGAGGATTCTCTCCATCACGCCCCAAGCCTCATATGCCTTTCTCGAATACACCACCTCTATACCGTTGTATATAATCCATTCACTCCTGTCAAGTGGTCTCTGCCTATCAACTCTCCATGTCCCATGCCACTGTCTATCTTCCCCAATGCTGCTGTCCATACTTTGGAGGGATGGGAAGTATCATAGACTTTGGTCAATCCCAAGGAATTGATCAAAAGCCCATCCACTAGCACCCAAGGTGAATGATCACCTATACTCATCACTAAAATCCAACCACCGGGTACAAGAGTCTGTAACTCCACAAACTATTGGTCTATCACTCTCCATCCATCATCACTCATGCAACTGTTGGTATTGTGAAGGTGATCTCCCATACCTATATACTCCTGCAAGAGAGAGGAATCTCCATGCTCTACTAAGTACGTCTCCTCCCTACAATCTAGTGCGTTCCCTTGAATCCCATTGTACACCTCTGCATGTCTCTATGAACTACAACTCATCACTATGTGCCCCTGCATACTCATGTATCCTAGGCATACTATTGGGTCAACCTCTACATGAAGGTCAACCAATCTTGGAACACAAGTGGATGTGTCCTCATAACTGCCCCTGGCTCTAGAATCCCCATGTGTATGTGTGTGCCCAACTGTCTCAAAACCCCTCGTGAAGGGTGGTCCTTGTGACCCATGGACATCCTCCTGCGTCTCCAGATCATATCTCTCCATACTCATCAGTGATCCTGGGTACTCATGCTCCTCCATCAACTAACGCTCTTATGCCAAACCACTAATATCCTCTAACAATGTAACTAACGTATATATATATATATATATATATATATATATGACTCTCTATCGAGATAGATATAGTGGATCTCTTACTAGTCTCTTCAAGGAGTTCCTCTAATATGAAATCTGATTCTTGAAGGGCTATCTGTGTGCCTTCCAAGAATTCTCGTGTGCTCACCAACTCATGAGTGATTTGGTCCACCTAAAACTCCTACTCCCTCAGGGCCCTGTGATACATCTCGCCAACCTCCAATAGGTAATCTCTATCCATAAAAAACTGCTGGTAGTCGGCCCTCATCACAGTCACTCTCTCTAGGAGAGAATGAAAGTCATCAATGGAAAGTTCCACACCTGAACTATCATGTGCCATCAATTTCCTCCAACAATATCCTGCCACCAATGT
This sequence comes from Picea engelmannii, assembly GCA_009831015.1. Lineage (NCBI taxonomy): Eukaryota > Viridiplantae > Streptophyta > Pinopsida > Pinales > Pinaceae > Picea > Picea engelmannii. Next base: position 36,396 of record ML778988.1, read on the forward strand.
GTGTGTATCATCAATTCATCTAGTGGTTGCCATGATCATGTCCTCACTGACTCTCAACTGTCCTGCCAAGTGTTGTGACTCATGATCACAATCTCGCTGAGGTGCTACCTCATGCCCCTCACTGCTAGTGTCAACAATGGGATCCCCAACAGGAAACTCCTCACAATATAAGGCACTGAACTGCCCACTGTCCACTGTGTTACCGAGTCCTCCTGTATTCCACTTCACACCATCACCAACTGCAACACCCATTTGAATCGCATTGTATCATGTATGGGAAGCTATATCCTTCTGTGCACTCACCCTACTAATATCATTTATGCTTGGATCCCATACAGATGTGTCCAGACACGTGCTATGGTCATCTCGACCAATAAGGAGTGCGTCCTCATCACTGTTGATTGATCCCAGGAGTAAGTGTCCCAACAAGCTATCGGTCTCCACAACCTGGTCCATTAATGGAATCTCCAAGAGTGGTGACTCACTCTCCTCATATTGATGGTATGTGTAAGGTCAAATAACTCCAAGCCATACCTCTCCTCTTGGGTCTACAGATCCATATGTCCCTTGTGTACAATCCCCACACAAGTCTCCTCTACCATATTAGGAATTCCACTAATATCCTCATGTGTCGTGGCTAGCATAGGTGACTGAGAAGATGAAAAATGTGGCTCGCTCATCATAGGAATCTCATCATCCTCAATGCATGATTTCCTGGAAGCCATGTCTACACCCATAGGTAGTTCATCCAACCTCCTAATCTCATCATGTTTAAGTGCTAACACATATGAATCCTCACAAGTCTCACCACTATGGTGAAGAGTTGAATCCTCAACACTTCCTGATGGGGAAGATGAAGGACATGCACTATCATCATGTCCATCCAACTATCCCTCAGATGTGCAAGAGTGACTAGCCTCATCAGACTGCTCTAAATAGGCATATATGGTTGCATTCTCATGCATCTCCTCATCCTCACTGTCATAGTGCACCTCAATAATGTGAACCTTCCCTTTACCCTTGCATTTGTGATCTAGCTCCCAAGGCATTTTGCAACTGTAGCAAATATCCCTGCATCTGATGGGTGTAGGCTCCATTTGTGCTCTTGTCAATCCACTAGCTGAAAATTATGTACCTACCTCCTTTCCTTCTTTGGCTCTAATTTCCTCTGCTATGCTACTCCAATAATGGATTTCTTCCATCTTTTTGGCCCAATGTGTAACCTCATCTTTGCTCCACCAAGGATTTTTGATGGATACAAAATGTTGGATTGTTACTTGAGTCCTGAATGTCTCACTAAGGGCATAATATTCTTTATTACAATATATGATCTCTTTTTCAAAATCCACAAACTACATCTATCCTCTAGATCATCAATGTATATCACAGTCTGGTGAAAGAAATTCACTATGATACCACTATAATGTTCCCAATCAAATTTGATGTAAAAATCAGATCTATGTGGTTGAGGAATTTCGTCAAACACTTGGCATACAAGCTCCCAACTCCCTTGAAATCACTTCAATACTTTTTGTCCCAATTAACTCAAGTTTAAGGGATGATGTTTATGTCAAACATGTCACATGCAACACCTAAAACCCTTCACAATGAGTGGTTGTTTTTAATTTGTGTTTGTTGTTATGTTTATTTGCAGTTGGTTGATTGAAGTGTTTTGTCAAACACTTTGTGTGCAATGGCTGTAGCATTCATTTAAGTGTATTTTATGATGTATTTGGCCCATATTTATTCATGTAATATATAAGGAAAACACATCCAATGATAACCAAATAAATCATAAACTAATAGCTATTAAACACCATAAGATAGTACCTTAAATCCTTGCTTTATTTAATATGCACTTGGTTGTCCAACACATAGTAATTTCAAGATATGAAATGTATTTTCTACATATGGTATATGGCTGGAAAATACATTCAAAATGAAGCTAAAGAAAGACAAAGATTCTCCCAATAGAATCCCTCTAACAAATGCTCCAAAAATATGTAATTTCTTCAGCAAAGGATGACTCCAATGACAAGATATGTGCCCTATTTGGTATGAATTCACCCTGGCTGAAGATGAGGCTCAATCCACCAATGAAATGGCCAATCCCCTCCTAAATAATTCACCCAATATGTATAGAAATTGATCCCAACAAGTAGAAACTGATACAACCCCAAAATATGAAGATTTCCACTACCAGATGCGCCCCTCCAAGCAATATTTCGTTCTGCTTCACACATGAATGATTGAAATGGATATGAACTGAATACAAACTGATGTAGAATGGTAAGGGAGGAATATTTCACTTCCTTGGCCAATCCTGGATCAGGAAAGTTGGAATCTTTCACTACTGAGCTGATCTCTAGGGTTTGTTCAGTCAAAACTCTCAAAACCCCCAAGTATCATGGGATCTCTAGCAAGAAGGTAGACATCAAAATGATAATCAACATAATGAGAGAATAGAGGCCCCTATCTCTCTTTTATCCCCCTTGTTCACCTTTTCTCTCCAAGTGATTTTTACTTTATTTTATTATTCCTTAATTAAATCACTTTATTAATTAATTAACCATCTTACCTCAAAAAAGTGATTTATCCATCCTCATGGCTTCTCCGGTCATTGAAAGTCACTTCTCATCATCTTATCCTGTAGTGCTATTCCTCCCGATTTTGATGAGCTATTACACTAAGAGGTTTATCCAAGTATTATGCACAATATGACCTTCTTAGTGAATTTAATTAAAATATAACCTATTATAACTCAAAATTACATAAATCATCGGAATGCAACAAAATCAAAGCCAAGCTGTTTGGAATGGATCCTGATGATGAAATATGATGAACGATGCAATTCGTTTCCAATAAAACCCCTCAGTATTTCCTGAACTTGCTATCACCCCCATCTGTCTACTCTGGTAGGCATAACACTCCATGAAATAATAATGTCCAAAAATGGGGACATTGCAATCCTCCCTCGTAGAATATTGCTTGTTCTTAAGAAATAAATGAATCAATCTATATGTGATACTCAGTTCCCATATCCACGTGTGTGATCTGTAGTAAGCTCCCAAGATGGGGCCCCTCCAAGTACTCATCACATATGACACACCACTGCTCCAGGTGAGTAGAATGATCAACTGCAATGGATCCTTGGTCAACTTCCCACGCAACCACTCTACGTGAAACTCTACTCCATCAAACCCTATACTACCATCCATCAAGGAGTATCTCACATAAATCCATCTCCCGACTATCATCTCTGGCCAATTCTAGATCCCCTGCTAACCAAGACGATGATCTGCTGATATATCTGATCCTCAACCAAGGAGATCCATCCTGCCACAAAGCATACTCATCTTGACTTGCTCTCAAATTCCCCCCAAAATGGAAGGAATCAATCATGCAAGTCTCTGAGACACTCATATGCCCTAGAAGAGCGCCAAATCCTGCATCACATAGCTTTGAAGGTCTCATACCAAGTATCTCGGTGCCCACGAAACTATAAACCCCCAGCCGAAGTATGCTGATAGTCATGCTATCATGTACATAATCACTAAACTTGGCCTCCTTGTCAATCCACACTGCTGTCTGTAGAGTCCCATGCTCTAAACATGCCTCCACATGTCTCATGACATCATCATCAAGATCCCCCAAGCATAATCTATCTCGGTCCTGTTGATGAGTCCTGAAATGACCAAGATTTATGACCATAAATACATCTTGTACGGTCCTCAAGATCCCTGGCACTACCTGCTATGACCATACCTCCTGCCAAATGATCTCGTAGATCTCATCAGAAGCACTTGCCCATCTTTGCTCCCAGTCCTCATCCTGTTGAGACTCTGAACGTGTATCAATCTCTAGAACAAACTCTGTCCCACGGCTGAGGATTCTCTCCATCACGCCCCAAGGCTCATATGACTGTCTCAGATGAACCACCCATATCTTGATGTATATAATCCAGTCACTCCCGTCAAGCGGTCTTTGCCTATCAACTCTCCATGTCCCATGCCACTGTCTATCTTCCCCAATGCTGTTGTCCATGATGAATGTATCGGGGAATGATAACATAAATAACTGCAACTGTATGGAGGGATAGGAAGTATCATAGACTTTGTTCAATCCAAAGTACTTGACCAAAAGCTAATCCACTGGCACCCAAGGTGAATGATCACTTGTACTCATCACTAAACTCTAACCATTAGGTACAACAGTATGTAACTTCACAAAATGTTGGTCGATCACTCTCCATCCATCATCACTCATGTAGCTGTTGCTACTATGAATGTGATGTCCCATACCTATATACTGCTGCAAGGGAGAGGAATATCCATGCTCTACCAAGTATGTCTCCTCCCTACAATCTAGTGCACCCCCCTGAATCCCACTGTACACCTCTACATGTCTCTGTGAACTACTACTCATCATTATGTTCCCATGCATACTCATGTATCCTGGGTGTACTACTGGGTCAACCTCTACATGAAGATCAACCAATCCTGGAACACAAGTGGAAGTATCCTCATAACTACCCCTGGCTCTAGAATTCCCATGTATATGTCTGTGCCCAACTGTCTCAAAACCTCTCATGGAGGGAGGTCCTTGTGACCCATGGACATCCTCCTATGTCTCCCTATCATATATCTACATAATCATCAATGATCCTGGGTACTCCTCATGCTCCTCCATCAATTGGTGCTCCTCTGCCAAACCACCAATATCCTCTAACAATGTAACTAACAGATATATCTGACTCTCTGTCGAGATAGAGATAGTGGATCTCGTACTAGTCTCCTCAAGGAGCTCCTCTAATTTGAACTCTGATTTTTGAAGGGCTATCTATGTGCCTTCCAAGAATCCTTGTGTGCTCACCAACTCATGAGTGAGTCGGTCCACCTCAAAATCCTACTCCCTTAGGGCCCTGCGATACATCTCACCAACCTCCAATAGGTAATCTCTATCCATAAACAATTGTTGGTAGTCGGCCCTCATCAAAGTCACTCTCTCCAGGAGAGTATGAAATTCATCAATGATAAGTCCCCCATCTAAACTATCATGTTCCATCGATTCCCTCCAACAATATCCTGCCACCAATGTGTGTGTATCATCAATGCATCTAGTGGCTCCCTTGATCATGTCCTCATTGACTCTCAACTATCCTGTCAAGTGTTGTGACTCCTAATCACAATCCCACTGAGGTGCTACCTCATGCCCCTCACTGCTAGTGTCAATAATGGGATCCCCAACAACACACTTCTCACAAGATAAGGCACTGAACTTCCCACTATCCACTATGCTACTTAGTCCTCCTGTATGCCACTGCACACCATCACCAATTGCGACCCCCATCTAAATCACACTGTATCCTGTATGGGAAGCTATATCCTCCTATGCACCCACCCTACTAATATCATCTTCCCCCGGATCCCATACAGATGTGTCCAAACACATGCTATGGTCATCCCAACCAATAAGGAGTGCATCCTCATCATTGTAGATCGATCCTGGGAGTAAGTGTCCCAACAAGATGTCAGTCTCCACAACCTAGTCCATCAATGGAATCTCCAAGAGTGGTGACTCACTCTCTTCATACTCATAGGTATGTGTAAGGTCAAATAAATCCAAGCCATACCTCTCCTCCTGGGTCTGCAGATCCATATGTCCGTTGTGTACAATCTGCACACAAGCCTCCTCTATGATATTAGGAATGCCACTAATATCCTCATGTGTCGTGGCTAACATAGGTGACTGAGAAGATAAAAAATGTGGCTCGCTCATCATAGGAATATCATCATCATCTATACATGACTTACTGAAAGCCATGTCTACACCCACAGGTAGGTCATCCAACCTCCTAATCTCATCATGTCTAAGTGCTAACACATATGAATCCTCACAAGTGTCACCACTATGGTGAAGTGTTGAATCCTCAACACTTCCTGATTGGGAAGATGAAGTACATGCACTATCATCTTGTCCATCAAAATATCCCTCAAATGTGAAAGAGTCACTAGCCTCATTGGACTACTCTAAATATGCATATATGGTTGCATTCTCATGCATCTCCTCATTCTCACTTTCATATTGCACCTCAATAATGTGTACCTTCCCTTTACCCCTGCATCTGTGATCTAGCTCCCAAGGCATTTTGCAACTATAGTAAAACTCCTTGCATCTAATGGGTGTAGGCTCCATCTGTACTCTTGTCAATCCACTAGATGGAAATGATGTATCTACCTCTATGCCTTATTTGTCTTTGATTTCCTCTTCTATGCTACTCCAATAATGTATTTCTTCCATCTTTTTGGCCCAATGTGTAACCTCATCTTTGCTCCACCAAGGATTTTTTATGGATACAAACTGTTGGATTGTTACTCGAGTCCTGAATGTCCCACTAAGGGCGTAATATTCCTTATTACAATATATGACTTTTTTGCAAAATCCACAAACTCCATCTCTCCTCTAGATCATCAATGTATATCACAGGTTGGCGAATGAAATATGCTCTGATACCACTGTAATGTTCCCAATCAAATCTGATATAAAAATCAGATCTATGTGGTTGAGGAATTTCGTCAAACACTTGGCATACAAGCTCCCAACTCCCTTGAAATCACTTCAATACTTGTTGTCCCAATTAATTCAAGTTTAAGGGATGATATTTATATCAATCACGTCACATGCAACACCTAAACCCTTCCCAATGAGTGTTTGTTTTGAATTTGTGTTTGCTGTTATGTTTATTTGCAGTTGGTTGGTTGAAGTCTTTTGTCAAACACTTTGTATGCAATGGCTGTAACATTCATTTAAGTGTATTTTCTGATGTATTTGTCCCATATTTCTTCATGTAATATATAAGGAAAACACATGCAATGATAACCAAATAAATCATAAACTAATAGCTATTAAACACCATAAGACATTACCTCAAATCCTTGCTTTATTTAATATGCACTTGGTTGTCCAACACATAGTAATTTTCAGATCCAAAATGTATTTTCTACAGCTGATATATGGCTGAAAAATACCTACAAAATGAAAATAAAGAAAGGCAAAGAGTCTCCCAATAGAATCCTTCTAATAATTGCTCCAAAAACATGTAATTGCTTCAACAAAGGATGGCCCCAATGACAAGATATGTGCCCTGCTTGGTTTGAATTCGCCCTGGATGAAGATGAGGCTCAATCCACCAATGAAATGGCCAATATCCTCATAAATAATTCATACAAGATGTATAGAAATCGATCCCAACAAGTAGAAACTAACACAATGCCAAAATATGAGGATTTTCACTACCAGATGCACCCCTCCAAGCAATATTTCATCCTTCTTCACAAATGAATGATTGAAATGGATCTGAACTTAATAGAAACTGATGTAGAATGGTGAGGGAGGAATATTTCACCTCCTTTGCAAATATTGGATCAGAAAAGGTGATATCTTTCACCACCAAGCTGATCTCTAGGGTTTGTTCAGTCAAAACCCTGAAAACTCCCAAGTATCATGGGCTGTCTAGCAAAAAGCCAGACATCAAAATGATAATCAACATAATGAGAGAATAAAGGCCCCTATTTCTCTTTTATCCCCCTTGTTCACCTTTTATATCCAAGTGACTTTTACTTTATTTTATCATTCCTTAATTAAATCACTTTATTAAATAATTAACCATTTTACCTCTAAAAAGTGATTTATCCATCCTCATCGATTCTCCGGCCATTGAAATTCACTTCTCATCATCTTATCCTGTAGTGTTCTTCCTCCCGATTCTGATGAGATATTACATTAAGAGGTTTCTCCAAGTATTATGCCCAATTTGACCTTCTTAGTGATTTTAATTAAAATATAACCCATAATAACTCAAAATTACGAAAATCGTCGCAATGCAACAAAACCAAAGCCAAGCTATGCGGAATGGATCCTGATGATGAAATGTGATGAATGATGCAAGTCAGGTCTAATAAAACCCCTCAATATCACCTGAACTTGTTGTCACCCCCATCTGGATACTCTGGTAGGCATAACACTCCGTGAAATAATAATGTCCAAAAATGGGGACATTACACAATAGCGAAGGTTGAGGCTTGTGGAATTGAATAAATATGAACCTTCTTCAAACACCTCATCCCTATCAACGAGGATAGAGAAAATGGTACTAAAAAAGCGTTTGGATCCTAGATTTAGGTCGACCTGACCCTTAACTTTCCATCTGGAGCTCACCCAGCCCATGAATGTTTTTTATGAAGGATATATCCCCATGAATTTACCTATTAAATCATGGTCTTTCATGTGTTGTTTATAGTTTCCTATAGTTTGAGAAGTGACCTCATACCTGGGGTTTTCCTTTGTGCATGCATGGCAACTGTTCACTTTGGTTTTGTCAGATCCAATTTTTCTTTGCTCCGTATTCCTGTCCTTTCTACACTTGCTGTAGTGACTATGATTTCATTTAAGCTACCATAAATTAAAACAGAGCGGAAATTTTTGAAACTTACTAAAAATTTGCTTACTCACGCATATTCATTCCCAGATTTTGATAAATAGAATAACATTTTCCAAAACAATTTGCCTAACAAATTAAATCTACATAACA
>ML778988.1:65543-88232 GCA_009831015.1 Picea engelmannii
TATATATATATATATATATAATTTTTTTTTTTTGTGTTTTTTTAACCTTTTTAAAGTGTATTTGGCTATAAATTTAGTTTTTTACCCGTTTTTTTAATTTTTCCTATTTTCTCTTAGTTTTTATATACAATTGTTTTTTTCTCTTTAGTTTTTTCAGTTTTTCTTTATTCTTTTTTTTTATATGAATTTGCTTTTGATTTTATTTTATTTTATTTTATTTTTTATTTTTTTAAATTTCAATTGTTTTCTTTTTCTCAGTTTTTTTAGTTTTTAATTTATAAAAAAAAATAAATTATATTTTTTTGCTAAATATTAAAAAATAGCGTTATTTAACTACAATCACTTTCTGTGTATAAAACTAAAGGTAAACAATGTGTTAAAAATGATGCTTTCCACTATATTTTAAAAGTATGGAACCATAAATTAATTAAGGAGACACAATTGTATGAAAAATCTTAATTTCAAAAAAGTAAATGGTAAAAAATATTTTTTAAATTGAAAGAAGTATGGAAAAATGACTAAAAACACCGTTGGGAAAAAAATTTGACAAATTTGAAAATAGATGAAAAATAAGCATTTAAAAAAATAGTGTGGAAACATTATGGATCAAAAAATTTAAAATGTCAAAATACCACCTAAAAAGGTAAGGGGATGCTACCGGTAGCACCATTTTTAAAAACAGGGTAAAAAATGTGACCCCCCCAAAAATGAGAACTCTATAGAGTTTTCGTTAAGTTGGTGAAGAAATCATCTTAAGACAATGAGGAGAAGCTCACGACCCTGACTGTGCAGGTAGTAGAGGATATTTTAGAGAAATAAGATGAGGTAAAGAAGGAAGTCACTACAGCAAGAGAAACCCTCCAAAAGTCCAGGTAGGCCTGGAAGGGTGTGATGCAACATTCTTAACTGGCTTGGGACGAGCCACAAATGAGTGTTGGGGGCCTGCTAGACATGCATTTTGAATAACTAAGTTTTGAAGAGCGCACACAAAAGCAAAAAAGGGAGAAGTTTGTGGGGTCAAAGAATAAGTTAGAGCATGTGCAAAAGCATGAAAAACAATAGTTAGACATGGAAAAGAAACATGCATGAGAAAAGGAAGGAAAAGCAACATGTAGAGAAAAAGAAAGGAAAAACAACATGTAGATGCAAAGGTAGGAAAATCATGCATGAACCATGAGTATTTTTGGGAATAAGTTGTCATGAGATGTCATAGGGTTTTTAGTCCTATTACGATGTATAAATATGTAATGGGTTGGGGTAGAATAGGCTGTTGAAAAATGGATATTATGTTGCTTATGAGGGAGAATCGTTTTAGGGTTTGGAAGAAATTTTGCAGAGAGAGAGAGGCGTGCACTGCAGAGCGACTAGGATAGATTGAGGATATAATATGTTGTATCTATTGTAAGCGTAGTGCATAGGCATGAGGTGATTACTGCATGAATATTAATATAGAATTCAATTGTTGTGGACGTAGCCCATGTTAATATTATGGTAGCTTCGAGAGGTATGAACCTCTATTGTGACCTATGATGAGATTAGAATATTCCGAAAGGAAGCAAAGAAGTAAAGGAAACCCTAGACGAGATGTTGGCTGCAGAAATATAATTAATATGAATTAATTAGTACCCAGAAGGAGAAGTTGGCCCCAGTAAGTCTGCCAGACCACTATAAATACAGGGCGCCAGTTCTCATTATACACACTTCTCAGAATTGCAGAGACCAGTTTCTGCGCACTGCAGTTGGCAATTTTGTTGCCAAGTTTCTGGGTGGGACTATCTGATCAACTTGGTTTCTATTCTTGCTTGGTGCATTATCCTTGCTTGGCTATTGATTGCTACCAGTATTCTTCTCTGTCAAGGTCAAGGTGCTCAGAGGGTGGCTTCGGCCTATGGTTGGGTGACAAGGGTATTGTCAATGGTAAAACAAGCACAATCCTTCATATTCTAAAAGGTTATGGGTCCACACCTCCTTCATTCAGTCTAAATGCTAGAAGGAAGCATAGCCGCTAGGGTATTGCACTCGCTAAGGAACTGCCGCTAGGGTTACTAGCAGGAGCAGCTTCCAAAGACACTGCCGCTAGGGTTACTAGCAGAAGCAGTTGCAGAAACCCTAACCTCAGATCCGAAGAAGACAGATCAGAAACCCTAATGGAGCATCTTTCTAAAAAAGAAGATATTTAGATGCGCCCTAACTCAGCACACCTTTTGGCTCTCTCAGAAGACAAAAATAACGAAGTTGAAGTTTTGGATCAAGGCATGACCAGTTACCAGTCAAATGAAGACTTGTTTGAAATAATCAGTCTTTTACACTACTCAACACTTACTGGAATGATTGAATATGACATGTGGATAATCGACAGTGGAGCTTCTAGGCACATGAAGAGAGATCAAGCTAGACTCTCAAATCTAAATGAGAAGAAGACCTCGTACAAGGTAGAGATTGGAGACAAAACCACTTACCCCATGGAAGGATTTGGACAAGCCACCATCAAAATGGAAACATGTAATTACGTTCACTTAAGCAATGTTTTATATGTACCTGGTTTAGAAAATAATCTTGTATTAATATCTTGCCTAGAAGACAAGGGAAACATAATAGCTTTTGTGGATGGAAAAGTGTTATCATGGCATAAAGACTCCAGCATAGAGAATGCTAGGGTTATCAGAAGTCGTGAAGGAAATTTGTACAGACTACTAGAACAAAATGAAGAAGATATTGTACATGACAAAGTCAACCCTAATGAATTGTGGCACAGAAGGTATGCTCATATTAATTATCAAGCATTATCCTTTCTCAAAAGAATGGTTCAAGGAATACCAGAGTTGTAGTCTACACACGAAGGAATCTGCAAAGGATGTGCCCTTGGGAAGAATATCAAGAAACCATTCCCAAGCAACAATAACAGATCTAAGGAGATTCTAGATCTAATACACTCAGATGTTTGCGGTCCGATGCCAGCAAAATCTCTAGGAGGATCTTCTTACTATGTAATCTTCATAGATGACTATTCAAGAAAGACTTGTCTATACCTACTAAAGACAAAAGATGAAGTATTCAACAAGTTTCAAGAGTTCAAAGCAGAAATAGAAAACCTCACAAATAAGAAGATCAAGACGCTAAGAACCGATAATGGTGGAGAATACACATCAAAGGAATTTGTTTCATTTTGCAAATCAGAAGGAATTAGGAGGGAGATGACTGTTCCTCATAATCCTCAACAAAATGGTGTAGCAGAAAGAAAAAACAGATCCATTGAAGAAACAGTAAAAGACTTACTAAATGATCAAGGTCTATCCATGTTCTTATGGGGAGAAGCAACAATGACAACAATATATGTGTAGAAAAGAAGTCCTCATCCTATATTGAAGAACATGACACCAGAAGAATCTTTCTCAGGTAAGAAACCTAATGTGGAAAATCTAAGAATATTTGGAAGCCCTGTTTACTCCCACATTCCCAAGGACAAGAGGAATAAACTAGAATCTTTAGGAAAGAAAGGGATATTCGTGGGATATAGTGATTCATCCAAGGATTACAAAATATATATTCCTGAACAACATAAGATCAAGGTCAACAGAGACGTAATGTTCAATGAAAGGATGGCCTTCAGGAAATCCATCGAAGAAAATATAGAAGAAGAAGAGATTGAAGAACTTAATGAAGAAAACACAGAAAATGTAAATGACGAAAATGAACTACCTGATCATCCTATGGAGCCATGTGAAAAAATTGATTCAGATATCATACCTAAGACCAAGAAAAGACCAGATTGGCTTGAAGCCACCTTACAAGATGCATAAAGACTCAAGGTTCCAGAAGGAACATTCATAAAGAGTAAAAGACCTAAAAGATTCTCAAGTTATGCAACATACATGACGAATATTCTAGATGAAGAACCTACCACATTTGAAGAAGCAGTTCAAAAGGAACAATGGAAAGAAGCTATGACATAAGAGCATCAATCCATTATGAAAAATGAGGTATGGGAAATCGTACCAAGACCTAAAGAAAAATCAGTGGTAACTTCAAAATGGGTGTACAAGATCAAACATGCAATAGACAGAAGCGTGGATAAATACAAGGCAAGATTCGTAGCTAGAGGGTTCTCCCAGAAGGAGGGAGAAGATTATGATGAAACATTTTATCTGGTGGCTAGATATACTTCCATTAGAGCTATCATATCTCTTGCTGCTTCCATGGGATGGAACTTACACCAGATGGATGTAAAGACAACTTTCCTCAATGGAGCTATTGAAGTAGAAGTATATATTGAACAACCTCAAGGGTTTGAGGTACATTCTAGAGACACTCACGTTTACATATTGAAGAAATCTCTATATGGACTCAAGCAAGATCCAAGGTCTTGGTATGCCAGTATAGATAGCTATCTAATGAGACTTGGTTTCTCCAAGAGTCATGCATATCCAAACCTTTACTATAAAGTCGTGGACAATGCACTTGTAATCCTACTACTATATGTTGACGATATATTCATAACAGGTGAAGAGTCTCTCATTATTCAGTGCAAGAAGGAATTAGCTTCTGAATTTGATATGAAAGATCTAGGTCTCATGCACTATTACTTGGGACTAGAGGTATGGCATAAGCATGGTGAAGTATTCCTTGGACAAGGAAAGTACACAATAAAGATCCTTCAGAAATTTGGAATGATGGATTGTAAGTCCATGGACACTCCTATGAATGCGGATATAAGAAAAGTGAAAGTTCCAGATTTTGATCCAGTAGATCCATCTCTATATCGACAACTAATTGGGTCATTGATGTATTTGGTAAATACTCGACCAGGAATTTGCTTTTCCATGAATACACTAAGCCAATTCCAGGTGGAACCAAGACATGAGGATTGGATAGATGCAAAGCATGTATTAAGATATATTCGTGGAACAATAAACTATGGTTTGAGATATACCGCATCCAACAATATACATCTTCATGGATTCACAGACTCTGATTGAGCAGGAAGTGTAGAAGACAGAAAGAGCACTTTAGGTATGTGTTTCATCTTGGGCTCTGCTATGATATCTTGGGGTAGTAGGAAACATAAGTCTGTTGCACTCAGCATAACGGAAGTAGAGTATATGGCAGCATGTGAAGCATGCACTGAAGCAATATGGTTAAGGAAGTTAATCTCTGATTTATTTGATCAGATTCCAGAATCGACCATAATATATTGTGATAATCAGAGTTGTATAATATTATCAAAACAACCCATGTTTCATGAAAGGTTGAAACACATTGAGATCAGATATTACTTTATTTGAGATAAATCCCAGGAAGGAGAGGTAAAGCTCGAGTATATCCCCACTGACAAACAGGCAATAGACATTATGACAAAACCTCTATCCAGGATAAAGTTTTCATATTTCCAAGAGAAGATGGGGATTGTGGAAATAACTCCCTTATCTGAAAGGGAAGACTCTCCAGGTTAGGAGGGAGCACTAAAATATTATTGAAACATTTATCTTTGTGATTGAAAAATAGTCCAGATTGGACATATTCTTTCCTGTTCGAAAAGTGGATTGAGATTTTCTGACGAAAAACAATTTCCCATTTTGATTAACATGGGAAATGGTCCAGATTGTTGATGTATCATAGACAATGACTTCCCATTGTGGTTAACATGGGGAGTGGTATAGGGAAGTCTCTCTTCTTGAGGGTTTCTCAAAAACATTGGCCCGCCTTGCCGGACAATGATTTCTCATTGTGGTTAACATGAGGAATGGTCCGTTTTGGAGGTTGATGCAGGACAGTCTTTTCCTCTTGTGGTTAACAGAGGAAATGGTCTAGACAGTCATTCCTTAGGGTTTATACATTCTCTCCAGGGTGCACTTTAATTAGTGTAGGAGGAATGGCCCAGGGTGGGGAATTGTACAGGCTCAGGAATGAGGGACAGGCATTCCTTAGGGTTTATACATTCTCTCCAGGGTGCACTTTGATTAGTGTACGAAGAATGGCCCATGGTGGGCAATGGTCTAGGTTTAGAAGACATGACAATTATTCTTCCTTGTTTGAGAAGAATAGTCCAGATATCTCATTGTTCTACTCCGAGGGAAGATATTCTTTCATATCTCACAGACATGAGTGAAAGATTGGCCCAGATGATTCAATTTATTTTAACAATATTTTTCTATGCAGGTTGGCATCAGATGATTGTTATGGAGACTTCTTGTCTCTAGACAATAGAGATATACTACTGTGGTGGATTTGTTCCACTATTTGTGACTATGTGTCACGGTTTGAGTAGTTGCGTACTACCTTGAATAAACACAGGTGTGTTCTATCAATTGATATTGTACCAGTTGTCATAGGAGATTATTCAGTTGGATAATAATGACGGTGCTCGTGATACTACCAATTGAATGGTCTGTTTGTGCTCAAGACCATACCTCCCTAGCTAGGAGGGAGTGTTGATATTGTGGTAGCTTCGGGAGGTATGAACCTCTATTTTGACCTATGACGAGATTAGAATATTCTGGAAGGAAGCAAAGAAGTTAAGGAAACCCTAGACGAGATGCCAGCTGTAGAAATATAATTAATATGAATTAATTAGTACCCAGAAGGAGAAGTCGGCCCCAGTAAGTCTTCTAGAACACTATAAATACAGGGCGCTAGTTCTCATTATACACACTTCTCAGAATTGCAGAGAGTAGTTTCTACGCACTGCAGTTGGCAGTTTTGTGTGCAAGTTTCTGGGGAAGGTGTTGCGCCAGTTTCTGGGTGGGACTATCTGATCAACTTGGTTTCTATTCTTGCTTGGTGCATTAGCCTTGCTTAGCTATTTATTTCTACCAGTATTCTTCTCTGTCAAGGTCAAGGTGCTCAGAGGGTGGCTTCGGCCTATGTTTAGGTGACAAGGGTATTGTCAATGGTAAAACGAGCACAATCATTCATATTCTAACAACCCAAGGATTGTGTGAACCATGTTAAATCCCATTTCTGAATGTGTATTTTGATGTGGTTGTTCATGGATGTTTTGTTTATGCATGATTATTATAGATTTGTTTACTATATGATTGATGCACAATAATAATGAATGATACAATGGGTTACTTATGTTGCAATCTATGTTATAAGGGTTCTGCACAATAAAGTTTGCTAATTAATCAAAGAATACGAATAAATATATTGCACACAGGGTGGATAAATAGTAATGGATATGATGATAGCCTCACGTCCCCTCGTTCCTGCAGAAACTTGGTTCCTGCAGCCCTAGTAGATACCTTGGGTGAGACTTCACTTGCATGCAAATGATGCTGAAAGGGCCGGTATCTGAAGGGTTTTTTTGGTTGAATAAATTGAACCTAGAGTCTTATAACCACATGCCAACACCGCTTTTCCCATAATTGAGTCCTTGAAATTCAAATAATCTCTCTTTCCTCTGTCTCTGGGTGACTAGAGGGACCTGACTTGCTTGCCTCATCCTAAACTTACGCTGCCATACTCGTACCCTTGTCCTTACCACTTCCCCGATGATTGAAACCCTAACGAGTTGGCTTGAAACGCTAACCCTCTTCACTCTCCATCGATTTTTCCTCCACACTATGTTAGAGGTGTTATTTAGTGAATGTTAAACTATATTTCCTCATTAATGATTATCTCTAAATAACTTAGGTTATTGTAGAGTTAAGAGATGAGAGATTGAAGTAATAAAAATGAGTTTATATTCTTGTGCACTAATACTTAAGAGTTTAAATTCTTGTGCACACATAATCACTAATAATTTTAATGATCTACAAAAATTTGGAAACTAGGTTGACTTGTCCACCTATTGAACTATCATGATTAGCCCCATTTTTTTTTGCTTAATTCTTGAAAGAAAATTTAGTGAATGGATCGAGGGAAATGATAAAATGGCTAAAGGACAAGCATGTCTCAAGAATCAACATGCTACAACTAATCACCTCACCACCCTTAGAGTTATTGCCAAGATTGTAGAGACAAAACAAAAGATCTCATTTATTTTTCATTGATTTTAGAAAATACTTTGACATTGTGCTTAGAGCCAAGCTATGAAAATGACTACAAGAAATTGACATCTCTTTAGAGCTCCATGGTATGGTTATTAGGTGCTACAAAATAGTTATTATTAAGACAAAATGTAATATAGAGTAGTCAATGGACATTAATTGTAATATTGGTGTTAAGCAAGGGTGTCCCCATTCTCCCACCCTTTTCAACATACATATCGATCAAATTAAGCAATGTTTATAATTTCAGGGACACATAAGTATTAATATTGTTGGACTTGTCGGTGTCCTTCTCTTATATGCTAATGATATTTTTTTATTTCCAAAATCTATTGACACAAACAACTCAAAGTTCCCCAACAATTCTATAAAAAGTATGAACTTACCATTAATACCGATAATACAAAATATGAGAATTATTAAATCTAACAAAAGAATTTATCCTCCGATTTTGTATGATAATAATAGCTTGTTTGGTAAAACACCTTGGAATGAAAACATTTGTAAAATAAATGAGGTTGAATATGAATGCCATTTTATTCTAACATGACCCACCCTTTAATAATATAAGACATACCTTTACCTAGCTTTATCACTTATTACTCTTTAATACCACCTCACTTAAAAAAATCACAATGACCTTGATACTCTCATTTCTACCATGTTCAAATATAGAAATGACATTATAAATAATATTTACTTTGAATAACTTATTTTTATGATAGATCTTATTGATTTTAAGGGAAGGTAAATATCGTCGCCATTATCGATAAATTTAAAATTACAACATTAAATTACATCATAAAAAGATTCTACAAAAAATGAAGTAATAGTAAATACAGACAATTTTTTTTTTCATTCATATTCACAAGGTCTTACCACCTTTACAAATGCAACCCTTTGCTAAAAAATCAATTTTTTTTTTTTTGAAAATAATAATAAATCTATTAAAAATCATCAAAAGTTTATAACAATAAAGTTGTATATCTCTTCAAGATCTTTTTAATGATGCAAAGAGTTCCAAAATTGAAAGTAAGGGAAAAACATGATAGCCAATTTTCAAAGACTCTTTTTAGCGTCAAAAGTTTCTTTTTGTTTTCTATTGAATAATAGAAAAAATCCATGCAAAAATGTCAAAATTTCATAACAATAAAGTTATAGATCTCTTTAAGATAATTCTAATGGTCTAAAGAGAAAAAACAATTACAGGTCAAAGTAAAACATTATGGCAATATTGTCAAAAGACTCCTCAATAGGATACATTTTATTACAATGAAAATGCTAAATGCAATTAGGCTGAGGATCTACAATAGGATATGGTAGAGTTTCCATAGATTTGAAGTTAGTGGCTAGGGTTTACAAATTTGTGGGGTTTGTCTTTCATTAGGATTATGGAAGACTTAGATGAAGTAGACTACAAAGCAGAGCCCCCATCCTTTAGTCATTTCCTTAGCTCACATCAAGAGGCAGTGGAGCTAATGAGGCACAATCAACATTTAAGGTTCATTCAATCATCTAACATCATTTAGAAGACTATAGTAATAAAAAGTCCAAATGGAATACATGCAAGAACAAAGGTATCCCTAGATTGAGATATAACTTTATGGTCCTTGGGAGGAGAACAAAATGAGCGGTATGTTGATTAAACTCCTCCTTATATCAATGCAATTTATTTGTTCGAATATCAAAAGGTATCAATGCCTTGTTCTGTTGTGAGTCATCTAAATAATGGTACTATCAATAGTAGCTTGGTTAGGGTAGCTGATGTTTCTCTCTTAGAGTTAAATAACTAGGGAAAGGATACGAGAGTTACAAAGGATGTTTGGTCAACTTGGGAGTTGAAGGGGATATTGGTATCTAAGGCCTAAAGTAGAAAAGAAGAGATGGTAGTTTAGTTGAGTCGTAAGAACCAACGTGTAACATCTCGCTCTGGCACACTGAGAGAACTTATTCTTTGAGGACACTTGCTCTCAAGTGATCCAGATTATTATTCTATTAAAACATTTAATTTTGATTATGAGGCATTATGGGTTGATGACATGTTGTTTTATTGCATTGACATAGACAGGTGCTATTGACTCGGTTTTACTGAGTGTGAAGGATTTTGGACCTCGAGGATGCAGAGGCATCGATGGAACCCCTTGGACTCCAGATTGAGTCGGGGAGTGTACCATTGGCATTTGATTGTTTTACTATGATATTAGTGCATCTAATTAGATGATATGATATGGATATATTCTGACATAATTCGTTGATGATGCAGGTTGACGATAGCTTTCCGACCAGACTCACACGTGGAGTAAAGGGGTCACTCACGACTACCAGAGATGTTGAGGGAGAGGTGCAGACAACAGCCTTGCCACAGCCTACTAGCACTCCCACCGTGGCTCGAACTGTAGGTTAACATTTACCTAGTTCGAGAGGACCCACGATGCCATGAGGGCAGACTGTGACAGTTTCTCATGATGATTCTAAGGGGCACGCAATAAGGTGGGGGCCTTATTCCTTAGAGGCCCTTAGTCTCCCACAAGTTTACTTGGTGGAGTATTGACTCCAGGGGTTTTTGATGTCTACCAAGTCAGTCAAGAGGTGGGTGGCACCCTTGGAGCATGTGGTGCATCCTGAAGGGCACGTTGCGAAAGAAAAATGGAAAGAGGTGAGTGACACCCTTGGAGCACGTAGTGCGTCCTGAAGGGCACGTCGCGCAAGGGAAACAAATTAAGGTGAGTGGCACCCTTGGAGCACCTAGTGCATCCTGAAGGGCACATCGTGTTGTTGATGATATATGAATGAACCTAGATGGCCTTAGGATGAATAACGTGTTAAGAATTTTTAAAAAACAAATTCCCTAATAAAATGTCACCCAGTACAAAAATTTAAGGTCTAAGTCTAAATTATGCTAGTGGTAAAATTTTATCTATCTATTTAAAACAAAAACAAAAATAAAAACAACATAAATAATAACTATACTCTTTGTTAAATCTTGTAATAATAAGGGGGTAAGCAATTTAAATGATTCATAAAAATCTGTTAGGGTAATTTTTTTTTTTAAAAAGAGGGAAATAATTGTTTTATTATTTATGATAATTTAAAATTATTAACTAAAAGGGGAAAAAGGAAAAAGGGGGTTCATTTCTACACCTGCCAATTTGAGTCCTAAATGAAAAGGGGAAAGAGGGAAATCTAAAATATTTAGGAAACTAGGAAAAGAGGGAAACATAAGAAGAAAAGGGAAACCCAAGGGAAAAAACATAAAGTCAAACTTAGTAAGGTATCTACCATTAGGAACTTTCTAATTTAAAACTAAACTAGCAAATTGATAATGGGAAAAGTCATTAAAACCTGTAAGAGAATTTGGGGACACCTAGAAGCGATTCTAGGAGTGACTCTAGGTGGTGAGGGAAATAAGGGAAATTAATTAATTAAAGAAATTAATTTGTGGAGGAATGAAGGGGATGGGTGACACTTGTATGGGGAGGAAGTTTTAGGATTTAATTTTTAAAAACTTAATTAAATGAGATTTTAGGAAAGTAAGGGACTTCGAAACTCTATATAATGAAGGGAGGAGAAGGATGAAGGATATCTTTTGTTTGCGTAACGTTATGCTGCAGAAATCTCTACATGACTGAATTAGCTTGTGAGAGTTGGGATACCCACTCGGTGAAGAGTGGTAGCTCAGCCTTGTGAGGTGAGTTGGGAGCTAGTTGAATCTTTGGATAGTGTGTGTAGCCCATTTGTGGCTCGGGGGGCTAAGGGGGAAGAAGAGTACCCCTAGCATTGGCTGGGAGGTACCAGTGAAGTCTCACCGGTCAGAAAGTGGGAGTTGCATGGAGCGCGCGGGACGTCACTCAGAGCGGGCGATCAGGCAACAATACACTCTCTTCATTTTTGTATGGTAGATTGTTGTAGTATTTATGCTTGGATTTGCATGTTTAATGGAGTAAGTAAACTGATTGTCTATATTTATGAATGAATTTATTTCATAGCCTAGCTTGATGATTGATTGACTCCCATGGCCTTCATTTCCCTGCATGTCTTGACCTCCTTGTGGTGTTTGATTGTGACCATTGTGGTGGTTTTGCCTATGATCCCTAGCTCATCAGTCCTCGCCTGGGTAGTCAGCCAGGAGCTTGATCTACAGTCGTCGCTTCGGCGTTAATAGACCTATGGATCTCAATGCCTTGCCTTTATGTGTGAGGATGATGAGAAAAGGACGAACCTATCAATCATCTACCTCCGTTGTTGTCCTTGGATGATTGGATCCTTTTGGTTCTCTTACTGATGTCTGCATTTTGTATTGTTATTCTGGCAATGGAAAAACGAATTGATTCATGTCTGCATTTTGTATTTGTATTCTGGAAATGGAAAAACAAATTGATTCATGTCTGCATTTTGTATTGGTATTATGGCAATGAAAAAACAAATTGATTCATGTCTGCATTTTATATTTGTATTTTGGCAATGGAAAAACAAATTGATTCATGTCTACATTTTGTATTGGTATTCGAGCAATGGAAAAACAAATTGATTCATGTTTTCATTTGGCATTGGTATCCTGGAAATGGAAAAACGTTTTTCCTTCAAATGAGACCAAGATTGATGTTTTAATTGCCCATGTTTTTACTTTCATATGAGACTGGGTTTACTGTTTTAAATGCCCACGTTTTTTCTTTCAAATGAGATTGAGTTTTCTGTTTTAAATGCCCACGTTTTTGCCTTCAAATGAGATTGAATTTGCTGTTTTAAATGCCCACGTTTTGCCTTCAAATGAGACCGAGATTGCTGTTTTAATTGCCCATGTTTTTGATTTCAGATGAGACTGAGTTTACTGTTTTAAATGCCCACATTTTTTCTTTCAAATGAGAATGAGTTTGCTTTTTTAAATGCCCATGTTTTTGCTTTCAAATGAGACTGAGTTTTCTGTTTTAAATGCCCACGTTTTTGCTTTCAAATGAGACTAAGATTGCCTTTTTAAATGCCCATGTTTCTTCTTTCCAACGATGGACTGAGTTGCTGTAGAAATCACCCACGAATTTAGCCTTTTAAATCTTAAATTCACTTGCTGGAATGACCACGGTTTGGTAAATAAAATTTGACTGTGTGCATGTTGAATTTGTCCACCCTTTTTTTTGCTATTCAATTCATAAATGACTTGCAGTAATGACCACGATTTCTCCTTCAAACTGTGACTGTGTTTTCCCTTGAGTGATGGATTGCGTTGATGTTGATTGGATACGTTTGCCTTTAATTGTTGAGTTGTTGTCGATTGGGCATGATTGGACACCATGTGAGCACTGCATTTTTGCTAATTTTGCCACAGCGAATTAAATGGATAACAGTTAGTTAAATGCCTTACTATTGCTAGATTCATTGCTATGTAATGGTCACATCAATTGCCTTGATTTTTGCCAGCAAATAAAATGTATAACAATGAGTTAAATGCCTTGTTATTGCTAGATTCATTGTTATGTAATGGTCATATTAATTGCCAGAACAATTGCTACAACAATGTAAATGGCCAACATATTCATTCTTTAGATTAAATGACACAACGAGTTAAATGTTAATTAACACCTTAAATGCCTTGCTATTGTTGTATTACTTGTTATGACAACAATCATGTAAACTACCTTGTTAGTGCACTTTTAATTGTCGTGTTAATGGTCATGCAATTGCCTTGTTATTTCTATATTAATTGTTAAGTAACCGCTATGTTAATTTCCTCGATAAATTGCTCCAACCCTGCTAATAGTTAGTAGTTTCCTTCTAATATTATTAGACAGATAGTATTGTTAGTTCGGTCAATATAACTAGACTACATGCTGAGATTTAATTGTTCATAAGTGTTATAATGATAGAATTCTACTTTAAGATTGTAAATGTTTTTATATAAGTTAATGTCTAGTTGGGTGGAGAATTTGGATTAACATAGACTTGACCGATTAGGTTGTGTTAAAGATTAAAACTTGATTGGTAAGTAAGGAATGGATTGCAAATTTTAGACTCGCTGGATTGAATTTTAATTAAGGATAGAGGGCATTTATAATTATGGTTTTAGTATTGACCACTTAGATTTGCAAAATTAATTGTCTTAACGTTTATTTAGCAGACGCATTATTGTCTAATTGTAACTTGACGTGCCCCATTAGAATGGAACCCTTGTTACAATTGAATGCAATCATAGACCGGTTAGACTGGGTGATTGGTGGGGGTAGGGACGATGTCCTGTGGGATGGCGTCACCCCTTGTCTTCATCCTCTTGTGTCTCGTCAACCTTTGTGTGGGGTAGGTATAATCTCCCAGTCAGTATTCAGTTCCTAGCTCATCGGAGTTTTCTTGAGTCTTGGTCCCTTTTATTTTGCTCCAAGGTTATTGATGCATCTATCACCCGGGGAATAACATGATTCCTGATGAGGGGATCATGGCGCACCCTGGGGGATAGCGGTGAACGATATCTTGGCCGGAGTAGGTTCTTTTGTGTGAGTGTTGACGAGCATGCAAGTTTCTCTTGGCACAAGGACCGAACACCTTCAGGCATTAGGTACGTGTGCCTTGAGGTTCTAGTATTTGTTCGTCTAGGTCGTGATGTCGGGATGGGGGTGTTTTCCCTTAGCTTGTATGCGTGGTCATGTTTTCATTGAAAGGTTAGTCATCCTCCTTGTTATTTTGCACATGTTTTCCAGTTGTCTTGAGTTGGTGTGTGGTGTCATAGTAATTTGTTTCCTGGACTGCGTACTAGCGTTTGTCGTTAGTGGTGTGATTAAATTGTTGTCATCATCGCCTTCTTGCCTCTTAACTCCTGAAAAAAAAAAAAAAAAAACAAAAAAAACCGCTTTGCTTGTTGTCATAATGATGGGGTCGTTACATATGGTATCAGAGCGGGTTCAACTCACGACTAGGGATTGCTACGACTTTCGTTGATATGATTTGATTATAATGTTGCTAATTGAGTTGACTTGTATGCGTGCAGGTAATCATGGTTAGATGACATCATAGAGGTAGACGACGGGGTGCTAGGGGAGGAGGCGCGATGCCTCCAATAGCATCCACTCCTGAGGGATCTAACCCCTAGGGAGACGAACATGTTGTCAGGCAGGAGCAAATAACAGTTGGTGATGTGGTCAGAATGATGAGATCTTTTCAGCGCATGTTTGAGGCACTGAGAAAACATTTGGACAGAGATGAGGCCAGAGCGTCGACACCCCTTGAGGGTCCACCGCGCACTCTGGTTAGTACTGGTAGCATTCACCGGGAGCTTGAGAAGGTCAAATTTCCTGAGTTCTTTGGTGCCCCGGACAATGCAGCCGTCGATACATGGTTGGAGAATATGGCGATGTGCTTTGCACTTCACGATTATACCTCCAACATGAAGGTCTGCATGGCAGTCTTCCAACTGAAAGGAAGCACTCTTCTATGGTGGAAAATGCTCCTACCGCAGCTGAACATGGCTGTCGAAGACGTGTCATGGGAACTGTTCGAGGAACGGTTCCGAGAGAGATACCTATTAGAGGAATTCATTGAGCGTCAGCTCAATGAGTTCAATGCCTTACGACAGGGCAGTCGTACGGTGCTCGAGTACGAGGCACATTTTATGGAGCTTCTTCGGTATGCTCTGCATCTTAACACTAAGAAATTTAAGGTCAACAGGTTCATGTTCGGCCTTAACGGTAACATACGTGCCAAGGTTAGGATTTTGATGTCTCAAACCTTGCATGATGCTGTCCAGAAGGCCCTCATAGAAGAGGAGGAGCTTATCAGCGGGGGTCAGACCAGGACTCCAGCAAGACCAGCAGGGCAAGTGTCATTTGGAGCACAACAACATTAGACACCAGCTAGACATACGCTAGGGTATCGTGGCTTCCAGAGGGGATAAAATTTCACTACGCCTTGATGATCGACGCCTCAACAACAGACACCTTATTGGGGACCACAACATCAGCAGCAACGTCGACCGCAACAACAACATTTTAGGTCTGTTCAGCAGAACAGACCAGGATTCTAGGCTAGTGGGCCGTCATCTTCTACTTTGGGTACCAGGACTACTGGGCTGAAGAAGGGGTGTTGGATGTGTGGGGAGCCACACTACCAGCGCGACTACCCTGTGGAGAAGACTAGAGCGTTTGGATCAGTTGGACCCACTACCATGGGAGATATGGGCAAGGCCCATAAAATTCATGCAGTGGTGAATAACCACCTGGGAGAGCATCAATCGACTGTTCTCGAGACGACAGGTACCGTTGCTGACCAGACCCTTAGTATTTTGATAGATCCCAGTGGTACCGAGAGTTTCATTTCTGGTGCAGTGCTAAAAAGGATTAAGGTAAAGGTAGTCGAACAGGATGAGTTTATCTTCATAGAGATGGCCTCGAAAACCAAACAAAAGGTTGGAGGAAAGGTTACGGGCTGTATCCTTAACTTGGGAGAGTTTTTCACCAGGGCCAACCTGTATGTCACGATCCTAGGATCTTATGACATCGTGATCGGTATGGACTGGTTGGAATCGCATGAGGCGATACTCAACTACAAGATGAAACGGTTGAGCTTGGTCGATGATGAGGGACAAAGACGTGTGATTGTAGGCCGAAACCAGGGAGTTTCCCTGAGGTTCATCTCTTCCTTGCAACTTCGAAAGAGCATGCGCAAGGGGTGCAAGCTTTATGCAATCCTTGCGTTAAATGAGAAGGGAGTAGTGGAAGGTCTAGAACACCTTCCGGTGGTGAGAGAGTTAGCAGACGTATTTTCGGAGGAGTTACTTGGGATGCCTCCGGAGAGGGAATTGGAGTTTACCATAGACGTAAAACTGGGGACTGAACTGATAGCGAGAACGCCTTATTGGATGTCTACCCTGGAGTTACAGGAGTTGAGAATGCAACTAAAGGAATTACTAGACTTGAGACTGATACGTCCAAGTGTGTCACCATGGGGTGTGCCTATTATTTTCATACGAAATAAGGATGGGTCGTGGAGGCTCTGCATTAACTACCGTCAATTGAACAAGGCCACGATCAAGAATCAATATCCATTGTAGAGGATTGATGATCTGTTCGATCAGATGAAGGGTGCAATGGTGTTCTCAAAGATCGATTTGCGATCAGGGTACCACCAGTTATGGATTAAGGAATATGGCGTCCCTAAGACCGCCTTTAAGATGAGGTTTGGACATTACGAGTTTACTGTTTTACCGTTTGGACTGAAAAACGCCCCAAGGGTATTTATGAGTTTGATGAACGGGGTGTTCTGTAAGTACTTGGACAAGTTCGTCCAAGTATTCATTGATGATATTTTGATGTACTCTCGGACGACAAAGGAGCATGATGAGCACTTGCGCTTGGTACTATAGTGTCTGCGAGAGCACAAATTTTATGGGAAGTTGTTCAAATGCTCATTTTATTAATCGAAGATTCACTACTTAGGGCATGTCATCTCCAGCAAAGGAATCTCCATGGATCCAACAAAGGTTGAGGCTATTATAGAATGGCCTGCGCCAACGAATGTCCGAGAAGTTCGTAGCTTCATGGGTTTAACAGGATAGTATCGATGGTTCATCGAGGGATTTTCGAAGATAGAAAATCTGATCACGGGATTGCAGAAGAAAAACAAGAAGTTTGTTTGGACTGAGAAATGCGCCAAAGCATTTAAGAGGCTGAAGGATTTCTTGACATCAACACTGATACTAAAGGTCCCTGACATGGACGCGGAATTCTTGGTATGCACTGACGCATCCAAGGAAGGATTAGGCGGAGTCTTGATGCAAGATGGACGAGTGATCGCTTACATCTCGAGGAAACTGAGAAGGCATGAGGAGAACTACACAATGCATGATTTGGAGTTGTTAGCCATCATATATGCCTTGAAGGTTTGGAGACACTACCTTGTTGGAGGAAAATTCGAATTAAATACTGACCACTGTGGACTACAACACATCTTTACGCCAAGCGACCTAAACGTGTGACAACGACGTTGGTTGAAATTGCTTAGCGAGTATGACTTCAATATTACTTACATAAAAGGAACAATGAACCGAGTGGCAGATGCATTGAGTCAGAGACCACACATCTTTTCGGTGCTGCCTCTTTAGACGAATCTACGTGAAAATATTCTAACTTTACAACGTGACGATGACTAGTACAAAGAGGTTGAGGGTTTTATCGGACAAAACACAATGATGGTACCTATATTTGAAGGATTTTTGTTTGATAACAATGGTTTATTGAGGTTTAAAAATCGGATTTACGTACCGCCGAACAACGAGTTGAGGATGTTGATCCTAAATGAGGCTCATAGAGCCGTCTACATGGCTCTCTCGAGAGTCATGAAGATGAGGGCAGACCTTAAACCCTTATTCTTCTGGAAGGGATTGAAGGTAGACATAGTCAACTATGTGGCCAGATGTCTAGAATGTCAGCAGGTATGGGCTGAACATAGACACCCAGTAGGATTACTACAACCACACACTATTTTAGAATTGAAATGGGAGGTTATTTCGATGGATTTTATTGTTGGATTTCCACTGACGACAAGGAGGCATGACTCAATTTTCGTAGTAGTAGACACTTTGATGAAGAGTGCTCACTTTATTCCTGTGCGTATGACGTATCAGGTGTTAGAATATAGAAGATGGTGTGCTCATTTTACCATTGACAATACCCTCGTCACCGAACCACAGGCCGAAGCCTCCCTCCGAGCACCTTAACCTTGACCTGAGAATTCCTCCGGAAGCAAACGCTAGGCTAGATAGCCAAACAAAGAGTAGCACATCAATCCCCAAGGATAGCGCATCACAAAAGACTGATTAGATGTTCCAAACCCTAGCCAAGAAATATCCAAGCCAATACTGAAACTAGCTGCTGCTGCAGCTGCACCTGCAACCCTCCTCCAAACCTGCGCACCAACTGCAACTACAGTGCACACCAACTGGGAAAACTGCAGTCCCGAGATGCTGTCAAATGAGAACTGGTGCCCTGTATTTATAGTAATCCTGCTAGTTTGCTGGGGCCGACTTCTCCTTCTGGGTATGTGTCTGTTCAGTATATTATTGTTAATTCTGGCCGACTTCTTCTCTTGGAGGCTAATAGCCTAATATAAATTATCTTCTTGAGCCGAAAAGGCTTCTAGGGTTATTAGCCAATTCATTAGGGTTTCTCTTTCTTCCCGGAGTCTTCTATTCTCTTCAGGTTCACATGTAGAGGTAAATACCTCTCGAAGCTACCATATTATTAACACTCCCTCCTAGCTAGAGAGGTATTTATAGGTAATGGAATTGAGCACAAAATATACCATTTACCCGGTAGCATCAATATAGTTATCTAGACTATTTCATAACTAGATCATGAGCATCACCATCACCATCAACTGCATCATCTCTTGAAACCATACTTCATATGAGTAGTTAGATATGATGCTGGATAAGTCACTCTCACCATAGAGTGATACAAGAGGAGTAAAAACTCTAAACTGTTTTTCGTCTGGAAAATCTCTGTTCATCATTCATCTGAATGATCATCTCCAATAATCTACTGATAGTCTTCAAGGCAATTAGAACAAGGATAGAACACACCTGTGTCTATTCATAGTAGTACACAACTACAAACCAGTGGTTAACTACCACATCAAGTAACACACAAGTACTTGATCAACAACATATAGTTGCGAGCAGTGAAACACATTCACCACAATATTCCTCATCTACTGTCATATAGTCTTCATAACAAACATCTGAGAGCATCCTGCATAGAAACAATGTTATGATAAAAAATGTATCATCTGGGCCAATCTTTCACTCACGTCTGTGAGATCTAAAAGAATTTCTGCCACCACAATAGTCTTTGTCTGCATAGAAACAATGTTATCATAAAAACTGAATCAACTGGGCCAATCTTTCACTCACGTCTGTGAGATCTGAAAGAGTGTCTGCCCTTAGTATAGAATATCAACAATGATCATCTGGGCCAATCTTTCACTCACGTATGTGAGATCTGAAAGAATGTCTGCCTTCAATATATAACATCAATAATAATCATCCGGGCCAATCTTTCACTCACATCTGTGAGGTCTGAAAGAATGTCTGCCCTCAACATAGAATATCAATAATAGGCTATCTGCCCCATTCTTCTCAACCAGGGAAGAAGGATTGTTTCTGATTTCTGAACCTGGACCATTTCCCACCCTGGGCCATTCTTTCGACACTAAACAAAGTGTAACCTGGAGAGAATGAGTCTGCCCTCAAGAAATGTATGGACCATTCCTTACCCTGGGCCATTCCTCCGACACTAAACAAAGTGTAACCTGGAGGGAACGAGTCTACCCTAAGGAATGACTGTCCTAGACTATTCTCCACCCTAGGCCATTCTTCCGACACTAAACAAAGTGTAACCTAGAGAGAATGAGTTTGCCCTCGAGGAATAACTGTCCCTGATTGCTGAGCCTGGACTACTCCCCACCCTAGGCCATTCCTCCGACACCAAAAAAGGTGTAGCCTGGAGAGAATGAGTCTTTCCTCGAGGAGTAACTGTTCGGACCATTCCCCACCCTGGGCCATTCCTCTGACACTAAACAAAGTGTATCCTGGAAAGAATGAGTCTGCCCTTGAGGAATGTTTGTCCTGCATCAACCTCCAAAATGGATGATTCTTCAAAACTGCTCACAACTGTGAACTTTGAAAGAATGACTGCCCGGTGAGGCGAACCATTCTACTTGACCACTACACAGAGTGACTACCAAGAAGAATGACTGTCCTAGACCACTCCCCATAATGGGAAGTCGGTGTCTATGATACATCAGAAATCAATCTGCCTCCCATGTGAACTACAATGGGAAGCCACTGTCCGTCAGAAATCTCAATCCAATTTCCGAATAGGAAAGCATCTGTCCAATCTGGACTTTTACAAAGATAAATGCTCCCTCCTAACTGGAGAATTATTTCAATCACAAAAATAAATGTTTGCATACCTTCTTCTAGCTTGGAGAGTCTTCCTTTCCAATTAATAGAGTTATTTCCACGAGCTCTAGCTTGGGTATGCAAGTTCTTTCATCTTGAATATGGGATTTTACCAAAATGTATGTTTATCTGCTCATCTGTGGAGATATATATTGGAGAGTCACTTTTTCCTTTCTAGACTTCATCATGGATAATGTAATTCTTGTATTGTAGTCTGGAACACTGTGAAGGCTTCTTGTAGATGTGAACAATAGAGTATATCATAGTTGGAGGACTTGAACATATCCATGTGGCACTTCTTCTGTCATCATGAGATCTGATCTTCTGAATAGTCATCTTGATGTTATAGGAAATCTTCACCACGCTTCTGCTGTGCACTGGAGGTTCTCCGCCAAGTTGTCATCTTCTTAACTTCATACAGGAGTATCTTTTTGGTATGCCTCAAAGTCTTGACTTTGCTCTGCATGTGCTCTTTACTCAATTTCTTCTGGAGAACATTCTTTGCATTCATCTGATGTAGAATTCTGACTCATGGATGTTGCGGATAATATAATGACTTATATAGAGATAAGTCTGGTGTACTGGAACAATCAATCATCATAGTCTTCTCCCTCCATCTGGGAGAACCTCTGGTTCTGTATTTCACAATGCTTTCATTCATAAGTCTTCCATACACTGTTCTTCATCACGAATTTCAATTCTTCTGCTTGATTGCTTTTAGTGAGTTCATATCTTGTGATTCTTGATAGAATGACTGGTTGTTCTGGTTTCTCTTCCTTTCTTGGAATCTTCATGTTCTTCTTTAGCTTTTGGGTTCATCGATCTAGATGGACAAGCAGGAATACTTTAAGGCTTTTCTTCGAAGAGGTCTTCTTCTGTAGTTGAGCTGAACATGTATTGTCTTTTTATGGCTGCTACCATGGATATATATATATATATATATATATATATATATATTTCATCGTCTTTAATGGATCATAGGATTAGCTCCCTCCTAATCCTTGCTTCATGTAAGAGTGCATATAATCTGCTCCCTTCATTTGACTGCTTCTGTCTCCATCCTTATTGTCTTCTACAATATATAATAGAGTCCACGCTTCCATCTGCATCCTTATTGTCTTCTACAATATATAATTGGTTCTCTTGTCTAATAGAGTCCACGCTTCTGTCGTTGTCATCATAAGTCTTTCTTCAATTTTTCTTGATGTCTGACTTCTAAGTCTCTTCAGGATTGACTCTGATTTTGGCTTATCTTGTAATAGATTTCACATGATATATTTCATTCTTTCATGTGTAATATCTAATGATATTCATTCTTATCTTGTTTTTCTTCCATAGGTATAGTTCTTCTTGGAACACATTATCTTCCAAGAGATAGATATACAAGATATGTTCAAGAAAATAAGAAAAGTGTTGTTACCTTTTAGTAGAAGAAATCTCTTCCATCCTGCTTAGTCTTCTTTGTCGGTTCCTTTTCTTCGGAAATCGATGCTTCATGTTTCTTCTTCCTTTTCTTTAGCTCGAGACATTGATTCCTATAGTGACCGTACTTCTGACAGTTGAAGCACTGTATTTCTGAAATGTCTTTCTCTTGATTTGGCTTCTTTCTTGAACCAAACTTCCTTTTGTTTATGAAGTTCTTGAGTCTTGCTGTGAAGGCTTGATCATCGTACTTCTTTTGAGGTTTCTCTTTTGCATTGATCCTTGATTCTTCTTGAGCACAACAAGTCCAAAGTTCTTCAAATGTCAGGTACTCCTTCCTTG
>ML778988.1:88282-150578 GCA_009831015.1 Picea engelmannii
TACTCCTTCCTTGTGTTCATGCTTGCGGCAAATGCATCCCATGTCTTGGGAAGACCATTGAGTACTATGTTCACCAATTCCTTTTTTGAAGTGATCTCTTCAATAGCTTGTAGTTGATCTCTTAGATGGGAGATCCTTACAAATTAGGATGTTATGCTGTCATCATCATTCATCTTCATGTCACAGAGCTCATTCTTCAGACTCATAACTTGTCCAATGTTTCTAACTGAGAAGAGATTCGTTAGGGCATCATACATCTTATTTGATGAGTCAAGATGGGAGATGTAGGGTATTAAGTGGTATTTTATGGAATCCACTATGATACTCATGGCATTGATGTCAACATCTTTGAACTTCTCCATAGCTGCAATGTTCTGCAGTTCCTTCACTTCTCCTTCTTTAAACTCTGGCTTCACGATCTTTCCTTTCACAATGTCCAACACTTTATTCTTAGCAAGGATGAGGTCAATCCTTGTCTTCCATGCTCTGAATTTAGAGGCTCCATCTAGCTTATTCTCAGACTTCATAGAATTCGTCATGGCTTGCTTGACTTGGTCAAACCCTAGATTTGACCAGAAATCCAAACTTCACGTCCTGGCCTTCTGAGTGTACCAGGAGATGCACTAGGCTAGGGCGCATTGATCTATCTAGAGATTAGTTCAATATCGTCACTTAAGGTGCCTCGACAAGAGGTTTAGGGTTTCTGCAACTGCTTCTGCTGGTAACCCTAGCTGCAGTGCTTTTGGAAGCCGCTCCTGCTAGTAACCCTAACGACAATTCCTCAACGAGCTCAATATCTAGCGGCTATGTTTCCTTCCAACGTTTTAGGCTGACTGAAGGGGTGTGGGCCCATAACCTGTTAGAATATAGAATATGGTGTGCTCATTTTAGCATTGACGATACCCTTGTCACCCAACCACAGGCCGAAGCCTCCCTCCGAGCACCTTAACCTTGACCTGAGAATTCCTCCGAAAGAAAACCCTAGGCTAGATAGCCAAACAAAGAGTAGCGCATCAATCCCCAAGGATAACGCATCACAAAAGACTGATCAGATGTTACAAACCCTAGCCAAGAAATATCCAAGCCAATATTGAAACTAGCTGTCGCTGCAGCTGCAGCTGCAACCCTCCTCCAAACCTGCGCACCAACTGCAACTGCAGTGCGCACCAACTGGGAAAACTGCAGTCCTGAGATGCTGTCAAATGAGAACTGGGGCCCTGTATTTATAGTAATCCTGCCAGTTTGCTGGGGTCGACTTCTCCTTCTGGGTATGTGTCTGTTCAGTATATTATTGTTAATTCTGGCCGACTTCTTCTCTTGGAGGCTAATAGCCTAATATAAATTATCTTCTTGAGCTGACAAGGCTTCTAGGATTATTAGCCAGTTCATTAGGGTTTCTCTTGCTTCCTGGAGTCTTCTATTCTTGTCAGGTTCACATGTAGAGGTAAATACCTCCCGCAACTACCATATTATTAACATCAGGCACTTGACATAGCTAGAGTTTTCATCACTGAGATTGTGAGGCTGCATGACATGCCTAAAAGGATTATATCCAATCGAGGATTGGTGTTTACTGGACAATTTTGGACGAGTTTCCAAGAGGCCTTGGGAACCCAACTTAACTTTAGTACTGTGTATCACTTGAAGACTGACGGGCAGACTGACCGAACGAACTAGAGCTTGGAGGACATGTTGCGCATGTATGTGATGGACTAACAAAAGTGTTAGGAAGAATTCTTACCACTGGTGGAATTCACTTATAACAATAGTTACCAAAGCACCATTAAGATGGCGCCTTTCGAGTTTCTTTACGGGTGACCATGTCAAATGCCTTTGAGTTGGGATCGGCTTGAGGATAGGGTCCTAGTTGGACCAGAAGCGATCCAAGAAATGGAAGATCAAATGCAAATGATAAGACAAAGGATTAAAGAAGCGCAGGATCAGAAGAAGAGTTATGCCGATGTGCACCGTGTCGATCGTAGTTACGAGGTTGGCAATTGAGTCTTCTTACGGGTTAAACCGCATAAGAGTTCAATCAACTTTGGAAATGGAGCTAAAATCTCTCCTAGGTTCATGGGACCTTTCGAGATTGTGAAGAGAAAGGGGCCCATGGTCTATCGACTAGCCTTGCCTGATTCTTTGAGGCGTATGCACGATGTTTTTCATGTATCTGTTTTGAGACATTATATTAGTGATCCTACACATGTTATTGACATGAGTTCCTTGCAGGTATTGGACAAGGGGGTGCTCATGGCTGAGCCAATCCACATCTTGGATCATCGCGTTCGACAGCTACGACGTTGAATAGTAGATCAGGTCAAGGTCAAGTGGGACAACTATAGTCCACACTCGGTGACCTGGGAGGACGCATATGATATGCGCCAACAGTTTCCATTTTTGTTTGATAGATAGAATTATGATACTGTGATACACATTATTTCGGCACTTATACTATGAAACTTCGGGACAAAGT
The DNA here is from genome assembly GCA_009831015.1 of Picea engelmannii. Lineage (NCBI taxonomy): Eukaryota > Viridiplantae > Streptophyta > Pinopsida > Pinales > Pinaceae > Picea > Picea engelmannii. The sequence goes on from ML778988.1 coordinate 90,756, forward strand.
TTAGACCAAGAGGGGGTGTATGTAACATCCCGCTCTAGCGCACTGAGCGAACTTATTCTTTGAGGACACTTGCTCGCAAGTGATCCGGATTATTATGCTATTAAAACATTTGATTTTGATTATGAGGCGTTATGGGTTGATGACATGTTGTTTTACTGCATTGACATAGACAGGTGTTATTGACTCAGTTTTACTGAGTGTGCAGGATTTTGGACCTCGAGGATACAGAGGAATCAATGGAACCCCTTGGACTTCGGATCGAGTCGGGGAGTGTACCATTGGGGTTTGATTGTTTTACTGTGATATTAGTGCATCTGATTAGATGATATGATATGGATATATTCTAACATGATTCGTTGATAATGCAGGCTGGCGATAGATTGCCGACCAGACTCACATGTGGAGTAAAGGGGTCACACATGACTACCAGAGATGTTGAGGTAGAGGTGTGGACAACAACCCTGCCACAACCTACTAGCACTCTCGTCGTGGCTCGAACTATAGGTTAACGTTTACCTAGTTCGAGAGGACCCACGATGCCATGAGGGCAGACTGTGATAGTCGCTCACAATGATTCTAAGGGGAGTGCAATAAGGCGAGGGACTTATTCCTTAGAGTCCCTTAGTCTCCCACAGGTTCACCTCGTGGAGTATTGACTCCAGAGGTTTTTGATGTCTACCAAGTCAATCAAGAGGCGAGTGGCACCCTTGGAGCACGTGGTGCATCCTGAAGGGCACGTCACGCAAGAAAAATGGAAAGAGGTGAGTGGCACCCTTGGAGCACGTAGTGCGTCCTGAAGGGCACATCACACAAGGGAAACAAATTAAGGTGAGTGGCACCCTTAGAGCACCTAGTGCATCCTGAAGGGCACATCACGTTCTTGATGATATATGAATGAACCTAGATGGCCTTAGGATGAATAATGTGTTAAGAATTTAAAAAAAACAAATTCCCTAATAAAATGTCGCCCAATATGAAAATTTAAGGTCTAATTCTAAATTATGCTAGTGGTAAAATTTTGTCTATCTATTTAAAAAAAAATAAAAAATAAAAACAACATAAATAATAATTATACTCTTCATTAAATCTTGTAATAATAAGGGGGTAAGCAATTTAAATGATTCATAAAAATCTGTTAGGGTAACATTTAAAAAAAAAAGAGGGAAATAATTGTTTTATTATTTATGATAATTTAAAATTATTAACTAAAAGGGGAAAAAGGAAAAAGGGGGTTAATTTCTACACCTGCCAATTTGAGTCCTAAATGAAAAGGGGAAAAAGGGAAATCTAAAATATTTAGGAAACTAGGAAAATAGGGAAACATAGGAAGAAAAGGGAAACCCAAGGGAAAAAACAGAAAGTCAAACTTAGTAAGGTATCTACCATTAAGAACTTTCTAATTTAAAACTGAACTAGCAAATTGATAATGGGGAAAGTCATTAAAACCTGTAAGAGAATTTGGGGACACCTAGGAGCGATTCTAGGAGTGACTCTAGGTGGGTGAGGGAAATAAGGGAAATTAATTAATTAAAGAAATTAATTTGTGGAGGAATGAAGGGGATGGGTGAGACTTGTACGGAGAGGAATTTTAAGGATTTAATTTTTAAAAACTTAATTAAATGAGATTTTAGGAAAGTAAGGGACTTTGAAACTCTATATAATGAAGGGAGGAGAAGGATGAATGATCTCTTCTGTTTGCGTAACGTTACGCTGCATAAATCTCTACTTGATTGACATAGGTTGTGGGAGTTGGGATACCCATCTCAGTGAGGAGTGGTATCTTAGCCTTGCGAGGCAAGCTGGGAGCTAGCTGAATCTCTGGATAGTGTGTGTGGCCCATTTGAGGCTCGAGGGGCTAAGGGGGAAGAATATTACCCCTAGCATTGGTTGGGATGTATCGGTGAAGTCTCACCTGTCGACAAGCGAGAGTTACATGGAGCACGCGGGACGTCACTCAGAGCGGGCGATCAGGCAACGATACACTCTCTTCATTTTTGTATGGTAGATTGTTGTAGGATTTATGCTTGGATCTGCATGTTTAATGGAGTAAGTAAACTAATTGTCTATATTGATGACTGAATTTATTTCATAGCCTAGCTCGATGATTGATTGACTCCCATGGCCTTCATTTCCCCGCATGTCTTGACCTCCTTGTGGTGTTTGATTGTGACCATTGTGGTGGTTTTGCCTATCAACCCTAGCTCATCAGTCATTGCCTGGGCAGTCGGTCAGAAGCCTGATCTATAGTTGTCGCTTCGACGTTCATAGAACTATGGATCTCAACGCCCTGCCTTTCTGTGCGAGGATGATGAGAAAAGGATGAAGCTATCAACCATCTACCTCCGTTGTTGTCCTTGGATGATTGGATCCTTTCGGTTCTCTTACTGATGTTTGCATTTTGTATTGGTATTATGGCAATGGAAAAACAAATTGATTCATGTTTTCATTTTGTATTTGTATTCTGGCAATGGAAAAACGAATTGACTCATGTCTGCATTTTGTATTGGTATTCTGGCAATGGAAAAACGAATTTATTCATGTCTGCATTTTGTATTTGTATTCTGGAAATGGAAAAATGAATTGATTCATGTCTCTATTTTGTATTGGTATTCGAGCAATGGAAAAATGAATTGATTCATGTTTGCATTTGGTATTGGTATCTTGGAAATAGAAAAACGTTTTTCCTTCAAATGAGACCGAGATTGTTGTTTTAATTGTCGATGTTTTTTCTTTCAGATGAGATTGAATTTACTATTTTAAATGCCCACGTTTTTGATTTCAAATGAGATTGAGTTTGTTGTTTTAAATGCCCACGTTTTTGCCTTCAAATGAGACTGAGTTTTCTATTTTAAATGGCCACGTTTTTCCTTCAAATGGGACCGAGATTGTTTTCTTAATTGCCCATGTTTTTGCTTTCAGATGAGACTGAGTTTACTGTTTTAAATGCCCATGTTTTTGCTTTCAAATGAGACTGAGTTTTTTGTTTTAAATGCCCATGTTTTTTTCTTTCAAATGAGACTGAGTTTGCTTTTTTAAATGCCCACGTTTTTTTCTTTCAAATGAGACTAAGATTTCCATTTTAAATTCCCATGTTTTTGCTTTCCAACGATGGATTGAGTTGCTGTAGAAATCACCCACGAATTTAGCCTTTTAAATCTTAAATTCACTTGTCGGAATGAGCACGGTTTGGTAAATAAAAATTGACTGTGTGCATGTTGAATTCACCCACCCTTTGTTTTTCTATTCAATTCATAATTGACTTGCAGTAATGACCATGATTTCACCTTCAAATTGTGATTGTGTTTTCCCTTGAGTGATGGACTGCGTTGATGTTGATTGGATGTGTTTGCCTTTAATTGTTGAGTTTCTATCGACTAGGCACGATTGGCCACCATGTGGGCATTGCATTTTTGCTAATTTTTCCACAGTGAATTAAATGGATAATAGTTAGTTAAATGCCTTACTATTGCTAGATTCATTGCTATGTAATGGTCACATTAATTGCCTTGATTTTTTCCAACAAATAAAATGGATAATAGTAAGTTAAATGCCTTGTTATTGCTAGATTCATTGTTATGTAATGGTCATATTAATTTCCAGAACAATTGCTACAACAATGTCAATGGCCAGCAGATTCATTCTTTGGATTAAATGACACAACGAGTTAAATGTTAACTAACACCTTAAATGCCTTGCTATTGTTTTATTACTTGTTATGACAATAGTCATGTAAACTACCTTGTTAGTGCACTTTTAATTGTCGTGTTAATGGTCATGTAGTTGCCTTGTTATTTCTATATTAATTGTTAAGTAACCGCTATGTTAATTTCCTCGATAAATTACTCCAGCCCTGCTAATAGTTAGTAGTTTCCTTCTAATATTATTAGACAGATAGTATTGTTAGTTCGGTCAATATAACTAGACTACATGCTGAGATTTAATTGTTCATATGTGTTATAATGATAGAATTCTACTTTAAGATTGTAAATGTTGTTATTTAAGTTAATGTCTAGTTGGGTAGAGACTTTGGATTAACATAGACTTGACCGATTAGGTTGTGTTAAAGATTAAAATTTGATTTGTAAGTAAGGAATGGATTGCAAATTTTAGACTCGCTGGATTGAATTTTAATTAAGGATAGAGGGAATTTATAATTATGGTTTTAGTATTGACCACTTAGATTTGCAAAATTAATTGTATTAGCATTTATTTAGCGGACACATTATTGTCTAATTGTAACTTGATGTGCCCCGTTAGAATGGAACCCTTGTTAAAATTGAATGTAATCATAGACCGATTAGACTGGGTGATTGGTGGGGGCGGGGATGATGTCTTGTGGGCTGGTGTCACCCCTTGTCTTCATCCTCTTGTGTATCGTCAACCTTTGTGTGGGGTAGGTATAGTCTCCTAGTCAGTATTCGGTTCCTAGCTCATCGGAGTTTTCTTGAGTCTTGGTCCCTTTTTTTTTGTGCCAAGGTTATTGATGCATCTATCACCTGGGGAATGACATGATTCCTGATGAGGGGATCATGGCACGCCCTGGGGGATAGCGGAAAACAAGATCTTGGCTGGAGTAGGTTCTTTTGTGTGAGTGCTGACGAGCGTGCAAGTTTCTCTTGGCACAATGGCCGAACGCCTTCAGGCGTTAGGTCCGTGCGCCTTGAGGTTCTAGTATTTTTTCTTCTAGGCCGTGATGTTGGGATGGGGGTGTTGTCCCTTAACTTGTAGGCGTGGTCGTTTTTGCGTCGGAAGGGTAGTCGTCCTCCTTGTTATTTTGCGCATGTTTGCCAGTTGTCTTGAGCCGGTGTGTGGTGTCATAGTAACTTGTTGCCTGGAATGCGTGCTAGCATTCGTCATCAGTGGTGTGATTAAACTGTTGTCGTCATCGCCTTCTTGCCTCTTAACTCCTGAAAAAAAAAATGAAAACAAAAAAAAACTTCTTCACTTGTTGTCGTAACGATGGGGTCGTTACACAAAATAAGAAGTGAATTAGGATCAAGTAAAAAATGTTGAAGATGGTGTTAGGATTGGATGTTGGCTTGTTATAGGTTGAAGGTCTAATTGAGAAATCTTTGGTTGGTCACTTCATGGGGAAATTGATGAAAGGGTATTCTATGTGCAAATGGGTATTTTAGGTTTGGAAGAATGTCCTTGGTTATGTTCCTATATTCCATATTTTAGTTTGAGGTTGGATTTGTTTTATGATGAAAATCTAGGAGGATGAAAACCTACTTCTCAAGAGAGGTTGGATGTGGGCAGCCTCCGAACTATGCCAAAAAAAATAGAAATTTGGTTTTGACCCAAGGAAGGAACCCACATTTTTACAATAAATTTGTGTTCTCCTTTTGGGGCTCCCATTAGATTTGTGGAGTTAAAATTTTTTAGAATGGGTTGGAAATGTTGTAGGTTGTTTTATCGTCTTGGAGGAAAATTTCAGTTTCAAAGAAGAAATGAAGGTGGTTAACATTCTAGTGGAAATAAATCTTCGTGAAGGGTTGCTTGTGGATATGAAATTGCTTGGGGAAATTGGGTTTTTAACCATAAGTTGGAATCTTGGAAGGTCTCATTTTGTTGCAGTGGTTGTCATACAATTGGACATATATGGCTGGATTGTACAAACCCTAAAATATTAATAGAGAAAAAGTATAAAGTATGAGTGAAGGAGGTGTCTACAAATTCTAATTTGGAGGCTAGTTTGGACAAGGTAGAAGAAAAAGTGTAGACAAATCTGATGGCTAAAGATTTTGTTGTTGTTTTGGCTTTAGAAGGTGATAAGTTCCAATCAGAGGTCCATGTTCATAAATTTATTGAAGGCACACAAAATTTTCCTGTAACTTTTCAAGGCAAGTCCCATGTTATCAATTCCTCATGTTATCAAATAGTACTAAAAGAATCCCCTTCCATTGTTGGGTGTCTTTGAACTATTTGTGATACTGAGGAGGGATTAGGGGACTTAAACTCTAGGGATCCCCCCTAAAAGTTGAGTTTAACTTTTGGTTTAGGAATTTACGACACTCCCTTTATCCTGGTTATCTATTCGTTAGACCATGCAATCCAATATTTAAAGGTTTCATCCAAATATGCATGGATTCATTCTTTGTCCTATTTGGGTGGTTATCTAATTGAATAGTTCTCTCAAAATAAGAGGGGTGGGATGGTAAAATGAAACAAGCCTCAAAATTCTACTGTTAGGTCATCTTACCATCTCAAACTAAAGAGAGAAGTTGAGGGTGATTTTCGGGTTTTGGAAGAGATTTAACACTTGACTAGGATCACCTAGTCTCTATAGGAAGATACTATATTATCCCTAAAGCAAATTTATAGGATAAAAAAGAGGTTGTGGAGGGGAATTATTTAACAATCAGTGGGGCTCTTAGAAAAGGTGAAACCCAAAATCATTGTTTCTAAATGATTATTCTATCCCTAAATTCTAGAGCAGTAGGGCGTGACGCAACACAATAAGCCCTCAAAAGACTATGTGTGGTGTACAAACTTAATGTTTTGATTCTCCAATAAATGGTTTGTGTTGGTTCAAATGTTTTTGAGTTCTTGACTTCCTTTTTGAAAGACTAGAATTTCCACTATGTAGATGTTGATGGCCTCTCAAGGGGGATGGTAATATGATGCAACTCTAATCTACTTGCAACCTCTTCCAATGTTTTTCTTATAGGTATTAAGATTGAAATTAGTTTGAAAGATTTGGGGAAGGGGTTCATAATTATAAACTTGTATGGCCCCTATGGAGATAGAAAGACTTTTTGGAAAGGGCTTGGAGATTTTGGTTTGTTTCATGGTGACAATGTCTTAGTCAGAGGGGAGCTAAACTTAACCTTGAATCAAAGAGATATTTGGGGAGGGAAAAAAGAAAGGAAATTCTAGTTTATTTTTTCAGTCATTTCTTTGAAGTTCAGAATTTGATTGATGTAGAACTAATTAAATTAGTCCCTACCTAGAGAAATGACATAAGAGGTAGAAGTGGAATTTCAAAAAGGTTATATAGGTTCTTTGTTGATTAGTTGATGCCAGATTCATATAGAGTGATATCCTGGGTGGGCCACGGAGGTTTGTCAGATAATTTACCTATGTTGTTACAAACTAAATTAGAGAGTAAGAATCCCCCTACTCCCCTTAAGTTTAATCACTCTTGGTTAGATGAGGTGGATTTCAAAGATTTAGTTGTTAGGAATTGGAGGCATTATGAAAGTAACATTGAGGATAGGGGATAAAAACATGAATTAGCTCAAAGACAACAAGGAAATTATAGTTCATTTTTCATTCATTTATTTGAAGTTCAAAAGTTGATTGATGTAGAACTAATTAAATTAGTTCCTACCCAGAGAAATGACATTATACGTAGAAGTGTAATTTCAAAAAGGATAGACAGATTCTTTGTTTTTTATTAGTTGATGTCCGATTCAGATAGAGTGATATATTGGATTGGTCGGGAAGGTTCTTCAGATCATTTTACCTATTTTTTTGAAAACTAAATTAGAGAGTAAGAATACCCCCACTCCCTTTAAGTTTAATCACTCTTGGTCAGATGAGGAGGATTTCAAAGATTTGGTTGTTAGGAATTGGAGACATTATGAAAGTAACATTGAGGATAAATGATACAACCATGAAGTAGCTCATAGATAATCTATAAAAGGGTAAAAATAGAAGTTGTAGATTGGGCTAAAAGTTTTGCTTAAAAATATCAGAAAGATTTGAAAGATGTGGAAGAAGGTATTAAAAGTTTCCTTGATAATAATGAAGTAGGGGTGTTTTTAGAAGAAGAATTTAATTCTCTCAAAGAGATGTAAGGGGAAAATAATGACCTTATTGAAAAAGAGGAAATAGAATGGATCATTAAAAGCAGTGTCATATTGCTCTCGAAAGGTGACATAAATAATAAGTTTTTTTATAAGTATGCAAGTCATAAAAGAAACATAAACACTATTTGGGAAATTAATAAGCTATATGGCTCTAGGGTTAAGTCGTTTAAGGAGACAGTTGAAGAGGCATTAGAGATATTTTGAGGTAACAAATGGGCCTCAAAACAAAAAAATGTGCTATCCACATTAAATTTAAAAGAACCAATATGATTCAAGATGATGATGTCAACCATAAGGATAAATAATTTTGGAGGGAAAAAAGAAAACTACCTTTTTATCGTATTTTCGACTTATCTCCTTGTAGGTTTACTCAAATTTCAAGTTTCAACACTCGTTGGATGTGGAATTAAAATTTTCATCTAAAGAGTACCCTACTTTTCATAATTTTGATAGATCCACAATGAGATAAACTGGAAATACACATGAGAAACATGTTTCTTGAAAAGAAAATGTGTTTCTTTTCCAAAACATGTTTTTTTTCATGTATTTCCAGTTTATCTCACTATGGGTATATCAAAAGTATTAGTAGGGTACTCATTGGATGTGAAATTTAATTTCACGTCCAATGAGTGATGCCACTTGAAATTTGATTAAACCTAAAGAGATAAGTAAAAACTATGATTAAAAGAAGTAGTTTTCTTTCTTTCCCTTTGTAAATTCATAATTCTTATTTTGTTATTTTAACTATTATTTTATTATTTTCCTTAGGAGGCCCATTTTAGGCCTATTTTATTATTATTATGACAAGTATGATTTAGAAGGTCTATTCAAGGACATAGAAGTAGATACTATTCATGAAATCATGGAAATTATTAGGTTATTTCCCATGCTTATTGTTAGAGCATATTTTCCATCTCCTTAACATTAATCTCTCACCTAAGTACTTTAGAGATTGGTCTCATGATTCTAATGGTCCAATTTTGACTAATTTTGACCAAGTGAGCCATATGAGCACACCATCCCTAGATTTAAGGGGGAATTTGATATTATTATCTAGTGAAGGCACATTTCCCACATTTTCCTTGATTTTAGGATCTTATTCCCTTATTTTAAGATTATTTTTTCTATGTTTGAGTTCCTGGAGTGATTCAAATAACATTATCCCATGAATCAAGGAAGGGAAGTGCTTTATTCTACTTTTTTTTTTTTTTTTTTTTATCTTTTTTCGTAGATTATATTTTTTTAGGGAATTGAGCCACCACTTATTATCCTTTGGCAGTTATGAGCTAGTTAACTCATTCTTGAGATATTACATGGATAATAAGGGAATCTAAGCTCCGAGTTAATCCAAACTAGGGTCTTTATAATATTACTATGGGACAAGAAGTTGAGCCAAATTTTGTGATGGAGAAAGAAAAGTACTTTAAAAAGATGGATGAGGCCTTTGGGTTGCTGTTCCTTTCAATGTCTCCAAATATTTTGTTTCATACTTCATCTACCAAAACAATGAATGAAGTCTGGACCATAGTATAGGGTCTCTTTGGGAATCAAGATATGTTGTCGGGACACCAATTGAAGAACAAACTCATTGCTTTGAGCCTAGGTAACTTGAAAACTATTAAGGATTTTTTCATAAATTTAAAGACTTGTTATTTGAGCTCAAGTTGTGTGAGATTGAGAAGACAGAGGAGAAACTTATACTCTCTATTATCTCAAAATTAGGTCAACAATAATCCATGTTTGTATCTTCCTTCTATTCTAGAAAAGTAGTTGTGTGAGCCACATGGAAGATGCCATCATTAGATGCTTTTGTTGTCACACTAACTCAATAAAAGGTTCAGATAGTTCAAATGGGTTCCCTTAGGTCCTCAAAGGCCCATGCTCTTGTAGAAAATGAGGGGGCTAAGACAAACATCAATACAAACAAGAAAAACAAAGGTAGGAAAGACCTATATTGGAAAAAGGTTCCAAATCCTAAATCCAATGAGGATACCTCCAAGCCCAATGGGGTGAAGAAGAAGGGAAAATCAAGGAGAAAATACTGTAATAGAGGTTTTCATCCTAAGAATTAATGAAAGAGGAATATCATAGATAATATGGCACAAAATCTTCAGTAGAAAAATCTAGCAGCACCAAAAATGCTAGGAAAAAGGATGTTGAAAAGCCTCTTGATAATCATTGAGGTAAACAAACATAATTTCATGATTTGGTTGTTGTTTCTTCATCATCAACCACATATATCATTGATTCAAGTGCCTCTAATCACATGGTAAAATCACAATATTCCTTCACTTCTTTTGATCCTTGCACTAGTCCTCCCATTATAATGGGAGATGACACATCTGTTTCGGTATGTGGGAAAGGTAGGATTGATCTAGATTGTGGGTGTTTTAATTAAAAATGTGTTGCATGTACCCTCATTGTCCACAATTTTTTTGTGCATATATTAGATCACATATTTAGGCTTCGAAAAGAAAGTGGTTTTCTCTCTGGAGTCAGTAGTGATTTTAGATATTTCCAACAGGTCATAGGTTGCTACCAGGATATCAGAACAACAATCCAGGTCATCTACATTTTCCAATTTCATTCCCAAGTCTTGTAATACTTTAATTTCGACCCATGGTAATGAAGTGAGCAGGTCATGGCATGAGATATTTGGAAATTTCAATTATAGGTACTTGCAACAACTCAACAAGTAGTGCATGGTAATAGGGTTTTCAGACATAAAATTTTCAAATGGAGTTTGTCAGGGATGCATAGTTTGCAAGCATTCTAAAGCGAAATTCAAGAAGGGGAAGGATTGGAGAGAATCTTCAGCCCTTGAAATTGTCCAAAATGACATCACATGACCATTCTCTCATCTTTCCATGAGCACAAGAAAGGTATGTTTTAACATACATTGATGATTGGTCTAGATTTACTTGGGTGTATTTTTTGAAATATAAATCCAAATTATTTGACTGCCTCAAAGACTTCATGTCTTTATCAGATAATCATTTAGGGTAAAAAATCAAGATCCCGCACATAGATAATGGGGGGGAATACATGAATAAGGATTTAAAACAATTATGTTCAAAAACGAGTATCCAATTTTTGCACACAGTGATCTACACACCCCAACAAAATGATGTAGTTGAGAGGAAGAACGCATCTATGAAATTAATGGATAAATGCATACTTCAAGCCAAATCTCTTGGTCCCAAGATATGTATTGAGGCCATTAATTGTGCAAAATATATACATAACCATGTACCACATAAATATTTGAATGGAGTTACCCATTTCAAGGCTTGAATAGGCAAGGAAGTCACACATTTCTGAGTTTTTAGATCTTGGTCTTGGGCACATATACCAATAGAGAAGCGAAGAACACTTGAACCTCAAAATAAAGTGTTTATATTTTATGGGTATCCAAAAGGAATTAAGGGGTAAAGGTTTTTGAACCCTCTTACAAAAACACTCTTCATTAAGAGAAGTGTTAAATTCTAAGAAGGCCCCATGTGTACACTTTAGAAGGAACTCATTGCAGATCTGTCAATTTTGGTTGATGTAGACCTTTCTTATTCAGATCAGATTTCAAATGATTATTGGGAAGAAAGTGACTTAGATGAGAAGGTCATTACAAATTCAACACTGAGACCGGTTTGGGCACAATATAGACTCTTAGGTAGTAGGAGAGTTAGTGGGTGATCATGTGAATACAAAAAGGACTAGATCTTAGTTATAATGTTCTCCAAAAGCACTCTCTTCTACAAATCCTTTGATTCCTATTATTTTCTACATGGCCTCCACATCATATCCTCAATATTATCTAGAGGCTGTAGGAAAACCCTATTGGGAGGCTGCTTTGGATGAGGAATATGATTTTATCATCCAGAATCAAACTTGGGAGTTGGTTCCACTTCCTCCTGGTAGGAAGCTTGTTCGGTGTAGATGGATATACCAGATTAATATGGAATCAAATGGTATTGTTATAAAGTACAAATCTCATCTTGTAGCTAAGGTATTCTCATAGGTTCATGGGATTGACTACACAGAGACCTTTGCACTAGTTGCAAAGAATGACTCCATCACACTAGTTCTGGCCATTGCAACACCTGGACGTTGGGAGGTTCGCCACATGGATGTGAATAGTTCCTTTCTTCAAAGAGACCTTGAGGAGGAGATATATATGGAGTAACCATGGGGATATGTTTAGTGTTCTTCATTTTTTTGCAGGTTAAGGAAGTCTTTGTATGGTCTCAAGTAGGAACCCCGAGCTTGGTATGCAAAGATAAACTATTTCTTGCTGTCACAAGGATTGTCTCGATGCCATTTGTATCTGAATGTGTATATGATAAGACATGTGGAATCCTTATTATTGATAATTTAATTATCACAAGGAGGTCAAAATCATCCATTGCTTCAACAAAGTATGCATTGCATGGCGGATTTGGGAGGACAAATATGGGGTTATTGCACTATTTTCTCGGACTTGAGATCAACTAGTATGATTCAGGGATCAATATGGGAGAGTCCAAGTATTCTCAGGATATACTTATCGGGTTTTAGATGACATATTGCAATACTAGGTACAAACAATTGGTTGGGAGTCTACTCTACCTCACTCATACTTGACCTGACCTCTGTTATGCAATTGGATTAGTTTCTAGGTACATGCAGGCACCTCATGACCTACAATGGAAATCTTCTAATACAATTCTTTGGTATGTGAAGGGTACTCCTAGTTTTTGAATTCAATATGTTGTAGGTTGCACACTAGATATTGTTGGTTATAAATATTGGGTTGGCGATGGAATTGATCACAAATCCACATCTAGTTATGTTTTCAACTTTGGATCAGGGCCTATATGTTGGTCAAGCAAGAAGTAGTCATCTATTGCTTTATCATATACATAGGTAAAGTAAAAGGGAACAATGAATGTGAAACATCCCTGTTTTAATCCCCAAATTAATGATATGTAATGTAAATTCGATGCACAACCATGGGCGCGGATACATAATATGTAAAAATTGTATATAATAATAATTAAAAAAAATGTAACGTTGACTGTAGACTGATACTAATGGAGTAATGAGGGTCTAAGTTTCCATAAGAGGTGAGAGTCTAAGAGAGGGGGTCCAAGGGGGAAATATTCATGGGTATTAATGCCAACCACTTTTCTAAAATTATTATTTGCATAAACCTTCTAATTTTATTTAAGTGTATCAAAGCCCCAATAATTAAACACATGTAAGAGGTTTGGTGTGAAAAGTCACATCCCATAGTTATGAGATCATGGGGGCTGAGTATTATTAACATTGGTGAATGTGAGGGTCAACTTACATGGGTAAAATGGAAATTCGAATGGGTAGTGTGTGGATTTTTTACATTTAGTTATTGGAGAAGCAAGGGAGTGGAGAATGTTGGATCTTGAAGGAATCAAAAGTGGGCATGCTTGGTAGTTGTTCGGAGTTGCAAATGTATGCAGAAGTAAGTTGTTAGGCCTGTAGAGTGAAAATATTTGTGTTATATGTTTCCCTAGGGTAGTGAGCTCTTGTTGCATTTGACATTCCTAGAGTCCCTAGAAAGAGATATTCCTAGCCAAATTGTTTTGGATCCCTAGAGGGAAGTGGGAAGGCTCGAGGGCTTGTGTGTAGTGAAGGGGAATATCATTCCTTGGATTGTTTGGGTTGAGAGGAAGAGAGCTGGAGGATTGGGATAGCCTTAATAAAATCAATTTTCATGTTGCATTTGACATCCCTAGAGTCCCTAACAATAGATATTCCTAGCCAAATTGTTTTGGAGCCCTAGAGGGAAGTGGGAAGGCCTGAGGGATTGTGTGTAGTGAAGGGGAATCTCATTCCTTGGATTGTGTGGGTTGAGGGGAAGAGAGATGGAGGATTGGGATAGCCTTAAGAAAATCAGTTTGTTATGGGTAATATTGGACTTTGAGTGGACATTAAAGACTACCCTTTCTTGTGGATTCGTAGTGCTTGAGGATGATTTGCTACTAATATTTGGAGCAACAAATATACATTTGGGTGGAATGTCTTCCCCCTACTGTCACTTGCATATTTGTTGTTAAAAGATGAGTTTTTTTCATCTCTATTTCATTGTTTTAATCATGGGTTTTATTTTCTATGTGATTACTTTGTGTTTTGAGCCAATTATATGTTGTTGTGTATGTGTATAATTAGTTGCATTCATGTTTTACAATTTTTGTTAGATTCATTTAGTTGAATGGTATCATAATTGTTTTTTATGGGGTTAGTAGTGGGGGAACTGCAAAGTGGTATCAAAACTGTAGGTTACAACACTAGCCTACAAGGGATTTCTACAAAACAAAATAAGGTTATTTTGTGTGGTTTTGGGTGAAATTGAGTTCACCCAACAAAAAATTATGAGGTCAACCCCCCCCACCCCAAATATCATGTTGGCATTGAGAGTTATCCTTGTGAGGTCACTTGGTAGCTAACATAATTGAATTTGGCTTAGACAGTCGAGTCGAGCATTTTCATGATGACTGTGACAGTTGCGTGCTCAAAAATACGAAAAACCGACTAAGCCTCAAAAATGTTTTGAGGTCATTGACATAGTATGTATCGAGGAAATCGAATCATTCGTCAATACGTTGGTTAAGGAAGATATTTAAAGTTCATCAATATAATATGTATCGACTAGAATGGGAGATACCTCGTTGATACATCAGTGAAAGGAGATATTTTGAGGTCACCGATACATTGTGTATCAGTGAGGAGAGAATATCCCTTGTTGATATGTCATTGAAGGAAGATATTTCAAAGTCATCGAAATACCAACGAGCAAAGAAGATAATTTTTTGAAACATCAGTGAGGAAAGAAGATAAGTTGTCAAAATTTCAATGAGTAAAGAAGATAAGTCGTCAAAACATCATCAAGTGAAGAGGATAAGTTTCTGAAATGTCAATGAGAAAAGAAGATAATTCATTGATACATCAGCAAGGAAAGAAGATAAGTCTTTGAAATGTCGACTAGGAAAGGGGATAAGTTTCTGATACTTCGGTGAGGAAAGAGGATAAGTTGTCAATACGTCGATGATGAAAGAAGATAAGTCGCGAATACATCGACAAGGAAAGAAGATTCCACACCAAAATGTTAGTGAAGGGAATAGATAGGAGATGGACAATAAAGGAAAATAAGAAAATAGAGAAAAGATAAAAAGAGAAAATAGGAGAAGGAGAGAAGATAAAAGAAGGAGAAGAGAAGAATATAAGAGAAGAAAGGGAAGGAAAAATTGACAATTTACAAAGTCTAGAGGCAAAAAATTGTATTGGCCATAATAGGAGAAATTTACTCCATAATTAAGTGAAAATTAAGGGGTATGTCTACACTGATGAGGGATACAAGAATGTCAGTGAGGGCCACTGGCTAATTCTGCCTCCATTATCCAAAAAACACAAATTAGTGACTTTTGAAGATTTTGGTGGTGCTCAGTAACCAGGGCCCAGAGAAGGGTGAAAATTTTACAGATAGCTCAAAATGTAGGCATGAAGATATCCATTTGGGCATATAGAAAAATTCAAAAGGGTTTGGATTAAAGATGCCAAAACAAGGAAAAATCCACTATTCCTGGGCACTTTTTGGGGATTTATGAAATCTTTAGAGGGGGGAAAGGGACCCCAGATCACCAATCCAAATTTTTTTATTTAGTGAAAATTTCACCTAGTCATCAATCCAGACAACTTTGTCTTGAGGTTTTTTTTTTTCCATTTTTTCTCCATTTGGGAGATAACCATTTTCAGGTAAAAATTACAGTAAGGAGGAAACAAAAAAGGGACAAAATGGAAAATATATATTGATGTAGAAGTTGGATGGTGTATTAGATCCTAAAACCAAGAGGTGTTGTGTATTTATAATTAGGAATACTATCAAATCCTAATATAAAATTCTTCCTGGTTCACACCATATTTTCTTCAATAAGAGACACAAGTTATCCCTTGATATTTTTGGTAGTAGTGAAACAAGTGTAACATGGGTGAAATTGTTGATTCTAGGGAGCCATAAATTTCAACTTAGGAACCATATTTATCATTTCTCTTTGAAAAATAAAGGAAAATAAGGTCATGTAGCTTAATTAATGGCAATTTTACAATATGCTTAACTCTAACAAGTAATTGTTGCATGCACATTTATTGTAGAATTAAAGCTACAAGAAAACATATTTAATTCATATATGAGGACTAGATATATGGAGGATTCCCAAGGATATTACATCCATGAGGAGGAAGTTAGCGATTTACATGTTAGCATGGGAAATGTAGAAACCGAGCCCAATGGGCATAGAAGCAGGGTGGAGACGATGGAGCTAGTTGAAATTATGAAAAGCTTAAATAAGGAAGTGTAGAGATCAAGAGGATCTTCTACAGATTCTGAATATATTTCAGAGACAAGTCAATAAATATTCTGGGAGAAAGTAAGAATCTAGTGCAAGGAAAGTAGCAACATCTAGATCTCATGATAGGAGTGATGAACATGGGCGATATCATAACTCAAGGAGTGTTATCAAAATTCATCTTCATCATCATCATCATTCACCAAGACACTTGAACAGAAGACCACATGTGCATTTAGGGATAAAGAGAAGCCCGAGTGTGTCCCCTGCCAGAAATCAAAGGAGGAGGCTTGAGTCAAATATTTTGCAAGGAGAGATCAAAAAGATCAAGCCACCATCCTTTGATGGAGAGCATATGAATGGAGAGGATGTTGAATCCTGGTTGTTGGGCATGATAAAATATTTCTAGTTGCATGATTACTCATCAAATGTAGAAGCTATAATTGAAACCTACCATATTTAAGGAAAAACATCTATTTGGTGGGATTAACTCAATAAGGTTAAGAACATTGATGAGAAGAGGATCTCATGGTGGTAGTTTAAGATATATTTTTCGACATAAGTACTTGTCAAAGAAATATTATGACAAGAAGATGAAAGAGTTATTTGAACTCAATCTTGGAAGCATGATAATGGATTTGTATGAGAAGAAATTCCTAGAGATTCTAAGGTACGTGGAATTCATTAAGGATGAGAAGGTAAAAATTCAGAGGTTCATGAGTGGTTTTCCATCATTTTACAAAGACAAAATCCAATTTGATGAGCCTACAAATTTGGAAGACGCCACTAGGAAGGCTAAGTATTTGTATGAGAAGAACAAAGGAAGGCCAACTTTACAAAAGGCTTGGGATGATAATAAGAGAGAAAAGATGGATCAAATAAAGTGTTAGGGACCTAACCTCCCTAACCGCTCATGTAGGTAGAATAATACATTTTCCATGTAATAAAGGCCTAAATTAGTTAATAAGGCCTATTTAATATTGTGAACAAGTCTAATGTAAAAAGACTTAATAGAAGATTCTACTTTTAGAAAGATCTTCCTCTAGAATGTTCTTTAGAACATAGAATTAGTATAAATAAGAGTAGGAGGCATGAGAAAGTCTTGTCTTGATAATTATTGTAATAGAATGTTGCTCTGCTGAAGGTTCCCCCCTCGAAGAGGCAAGTGAAAATTTCTTCCTATTAATAAAGGTATCATTTTTGGTGTTGTGGTTCTCTAGATTTTGTTGTTCTGCTGGTATTTGCTACAACATTTCTATTTTTTTCTTATTATAATACATCTAGTACCTAACAAGTGGTATCATAGCACTTTCCTATCTGGAAATTGTGGGGTTTTTTTTCCAGTGTAGAGACGTGTATTGTCGACGTCTTTAAAGAACATAGATCTTTCCCTTAGAAGGTAAAAATATGGTGGGGAAGAATACACACATGAAATACATATGGTTTCATGGGATTACTTAGAAACAAATGTTTCACCTTGTTGGAAACCTTTGTAACCATTATTGGTAACCCTCGAGTATTACCACATCAAAAAGAATATGCACACGACCATCACTCCCATGTACTATTAGGTATATCGGGATTCCCCTAGGTCTCCTAAAACTAGTTCTAGATCAACTGATCAACCACCTGAATGCTATAGTGACACCAAGAACATCACTCAGGAAGATACTCTCTAGTACCTAGGTAATTGGTTAATACGAATAAGAGTACAATCAAGCCTCCTTAGTTGGTGCCCTACTATATTGGGCCGAGTACTACTGTTCGACCCCATACGTATATCAAAGAGATATAGCATAGGGAAAAAACTTGTCTCCAGGAACCTTGAAAACCCTAACCCTTGGGAAATGTTATCACATGATTTGTACTTATGCAAATCCCCACTACAAGTCCTCAAATCTTACGTAACTAAAAATATACTACCACTGTCACCTTAGTAATAAATTACCTCGTTTTAGTAATGGAGGAGGTCCACCATAGGTGAGGCTTCCCTAGTGACCTCAAGGGATCAAAGTATAAATTATTGTAGCCAAGCCTACTTCCCCCTCTCTTGATCACCTAAAGAAAAGTCTAGGTCAATGAAATAAAAGGAGTATGAAGTTGGTTGAGTACCTTCCTGGAAGAAGAATAATTTATAGCAAATATATGATTATTTCCAGGTCCAAACATGCAATAAATGCTCCTTGAATAAACTAGACAATGAAATTGATATGGCTGTTATGAATTTGCAGCAATGAATAGTAGTACAACAGCAAGAAGTAAATTATAACAAAAACAATAATTATCAATAAAAAATGCAACAATTGACAATGTAAACTTAACACACATCCACTAGAGTAATATCCAATTGTTATAGGCAATTTATGAACATGTTAGGCCACGCTTTTAAGAGTGTATTCTGAAAATAAGAGTGTATTCATATGGCTATAGAAAAATTTTGCGACAACAAAAAGTTTACTAGTGAGTTAGTGAGTAATAGTGTTAGCAAAGTTAGTAGAGAGATTGCGAGAATCGAAAGAGAGTGTTTGTTGATCAATTTCACCACAATAGAGCTGTAAAATCAATGCCTTTTAGGGATATGGAGTCTTTACAACAACAAAACAACAATTCTTGGAGATTGATATAGAAAAGACTAAGAGGTAGGGATTAAACTCTAAGGTGCTATCACATTAGGGCCTTAGGGTTTAAACCTTAAGGAGAAGGATTGCTTGAGTGAAAGCACTTTTGGGCTCTAACAACCTTTTATTCCTTCTTAATACTTAAAATGTTAGGAACCAAATATAAAAATAGCATAAAAACCTCAGAATAAATACTCAATGCCTCGAAAAAGAGAGAAATTAAGATAATACGCCTCTTTGAGGGGGAAACCTCCTTATACATAATATGAATTCACAAATACAATATGATTCCAAATGAAAAGGTCTCCTTGGTATATATAGGAGACTAGGAAGTACAATTACAACTAATATACCCAAGTCGACATAAATATAATAAAAATACTAATGTAATATGCCCCAATTAAGGGGTAATGTGCCAATATTTGGGGCTTAACATGCCCATCCCCTTAAGACAATTGTTTTCCACAACGATTGAGCAATTATGGATGATTTTTTATAAAAGCCTCATGTTCCCAAGTTCAATCTTTAGCAGGTAGTTTCTCCCACTTAATGAGATACTCTGAAATGGATCTATTCCTCGGCTGGAAAATTATTGTATTAGTGATAGCTTCAGACTCCAATATGATTTTTCCTTCCTCATCAAGTTTTGGAAATGTAGTTTGAACTGTGATCTTGTCACCTATAAACTTCTTTAAGAATGAAACATGGAAAATTGGGTGTACTCGCGAAGATGCAAACAACTCCAATTTGTATGCCATAGTACCAATCTTTTGCAACACCTTATAAGGGCCATAATACTTTGGTGATAATTTATTATCCTTCTTAGCTTGCTTGAGTGACATCTGTTTGTATGGTTGTAGTCTTAAAAATACCCAATCCCCTACTTCAAAAATTCTTTCACTATGATGCTGATCTGCTTGTTCTTTCATGTGATTTTGTGCCATGGTCAAGTTTTCCTTTAAGAGTTGGATAAATTGTTGTTGATGCTCGATGTGATCTTCCACTGCTTGAACCTTAGCGTTTTATTTTAGAGAATAAGTGATGGATGGTGGGTGATATGTATAGAATTCCATAAATGGTGTCATTTTTGTTGCAGCATGAAAGGAAGGGTTATACCACCATTCTGCCAAGGGTAACCACTTGAACCCTTGTGTTTGTTTATCAGAAACAAATCAATGAAGGTATCCTTCCAGACATTTGTTCACTATCTCAGTTTGTCCATAATATTGAGGATGATAAGATGAGCTATGAGCCAATTGAGTACCCAAACAAGAAAACAATTATGTCCAAAAATGTCAAGTGAAGATGGGACCTCTTTCACTTACAATAATCTTTTGGCTTCCATATAGATTTTGAACTATCTCCATGAATGCGGTGACAATTGTGCTAGATTTGAAAGGATGAGAGAGTAAAAAAAAGTGTGCATACTTGGCCAGTCTATCAACAATCACCATTATGACACTCTTTCCTTCAAAATTTGGTAACCCTGTGATGAAATCCATGGAAGCCTCCTCCTAGCGCTGACTTGGGATGGCTAATGGTTGTAAAAGCCAAAAGTGATGGATGGTGGGTGATATGTATTATTTGTTTCCACCTTGTTTTGTTGACAAACCATACATTCTGCCACAAACCTTTGAACATCAGTTTTAAGGACATCCGAAAAAACTTCCTTCTTGACTGTGTGATAGCTTTTCAAAAATCATAAGTGCCCTCCTATCGGAGAGGTGTGCAATTACAAAAGTACATTTTGTTTGAGTTGGGAGTTCTTACATAAATATAAGCGATCTTTGTACCATAGTGAATCATTTTTCCATGTAAATGTATCTGATGCACTGGAATCCTGCTACAACCTTTGAATGAGAGTCCACACTTTTTCGTCATTCTTCCATTCATCCCTTGCTTCTATTATCCAATTAGGTTGGATGATCATGATAGAACAGAGAAAGGCCTCAACATCTTCATCCTTTCTTGAGAGTGCATCTGCCACAACATTTTTCTTCCCTTTTTTGTAGATGATTTCTAAATCATAACCCAAAATCTTGGTCACCCATTTTTGTTGTTCTTCTGAAGATAGTCTTTGTTCCAAGAAGTATTTAAGATTGTCATGATCTATTTTGAACTTTAAGTGCCTACCTATTATTTAAGGGTTTCATTGCTTCAATGCATGTAGTATTTCCATCATTTCCTTCGCATAAATGGGTTTGGGTAAGTCCTTTCCCTTGAGTGTCTGACTTTAAAAAGCAAGGGGCCTTCCTTCTTGCATTAGAACAACACCAATGCCATTTCTCGAGGCATCACATTCAAAAATAAAAGTTTTTGTGAAGTCTGGTGTGGTCAAGACATGAGCTTTGCACATCACCTCTTTAAGTTGTTAAAAATCTTGAGTTGCCTCTAGAGTCCATGAAAATGCATCCTTCTTAGTTAATTTCGTTAAAGGTGCTACTATTCTTACATAGTTCCTATAAAACTTGCGGTAGTAACCTGTCAAATCCAAAAATCCTCTAAGATTCTTCAATGTTTTGGGAATCCATCATGGCCTTAATCTTGTTAGGGTCTACCTTGACACCTTCATGAGATACAATATGAACCAAATACTCTACCTCCTTCACCCCAAAGAAAAATTTTGATGGTTTGGCATATAGTTGTTTCTCCTTTAGTAGTTGTAGCACCTTGTCAACATGTCGAACATGATCCTACCCAGACTTGCTATAGATTAGTATATCATCAAAAAATACTAACAAAAATTTTCAAAGGAAGGGCTTGAAAATAGAATTCATCAACCCTTGGAATGTGTAAGGAGCATTCGTAAGGCCAAAAGGCATGACCAAAAATTCATAATGGCCTTCATGAGTTCAAAATGTTGTTTTTGGGATATCTTATTCCTTCATTCTAATATGATGATACCCTGAACGAAGATCCAAATTTGTGAAGTAGATTTCTCCATGTAGTTCATCTAACAATTCATCAATGAAGTGAATGGGAAACTTATCTTTAATGGTGATCTTGTTGAGCTCTCTATAATCTGGACACATACGCCATGAGCCCTATTTCTTGAGTACCATTACTACTGATGCAGAGTAGGAAATTTGGCTAGGTCTAATAATGCCAACCTCTAACATTTCTTCAACCATACGCTCAATTTCACTCTTTTGGGTGTAAGGGTATCTATAAGGCCTGATGTTAGGAGGAAAACTCCCAGGAATTAGGTTAATAACATGATCATGATTGCAAGTGGGTGTAAGATCTCTCAGAATATCTTCAAATTCTTTGTAATGCTTATCAATGATCCCTTGGAGATCTATGGAATAGATGGCTTAGATGTTTGAACATCTAGTGAGCATAGTTGTACAATTACACCCTGATGCCCCTTTTTCAATAATTTTTTCATTCCATTAGAGCTTATCACCTTACCGGGTTCCCCTGTGATACCCCTTAACTCAATCTCCTTTCCTTCCAATGAAAATTTCACGAAAAGTTCTTGAAAATTAAAATCCACTGTTCCCAATGATTGTAACCATTGGACTCCTAGCACAACATTGACACCATCCATGTGTATAGAAATCATTGGACTATTCATTACATATTCCCCCATAGAAATATTTATCTTATGGCATTTTCCTGAGCAATTGATAGTCCCTCTATTTTCAATCATTACTTGAAACTCTGGCGCTGGATATATAAAGCAATTGAGAGCTTTGGATAATTTATAGTGAATGAAATTATGAGTACTACCAGAATCAATTAGGACTATTAACTTTTTATTTTTGATATATCCTTCAATCTTGAGGGTTTGAGGAGTGATAATTCCAGCCTATGCATTACATGATATGGTGGGAGTTAACTCTTCACAAGAAATCTCTTCTACATTTTCATCTTGAGATGGTTCTTGTTCTTGTTCTTCTTCCTCTTCACAATCTATGTAGAATAATTTCTTCTCACCACACTTAGGTCCCTTACTATACTTGGTGTCACAATTAAAGCATCAACCTTTTTCTTTTCTTTCCTCCAATTGTTGAGGTGTCAACCATGTAGGTTGAGGTGATTTAGAAGAAGGAATATTATTCTCTCGATATATGTTAGGAGTGGTCCTTCTAGTAGCCATAGCCATATTTTTACTTTCAACATTTCTCACCACCCTAAACACATTCTCCAATGATTTGGGTTCCCATAAGAAAACCTCATGTTGAATGTTATCCTTTAAATTTCCTATAAATACATCAATCATGTACTCATCTAGAATATATGTTACCTTTATATTCAATCTTTGGAAGTTCTCAATGTGCTTCGCAACTGAACCCTTTTTCTTGAGATTTATCAGTTGAATGAAGAAGGTATTGCTCCTTTTATCCTCATAGTGTGCTATCATTTCTTCCATGAAAATTTTCCAAGTGACAAGTGATTTGTGAGAACAAAGCCATCGATACCACACAAATTGATTGGGTTCTAAATATAAAGACACAATTCGTAACTTTTGCATGTGTGGCACATCATGTACATCAAAGAACTTCTCGATTTGGAGTATCCATTTGATTGGATCCTTTCCATAAAAATTCCTCATATCGATCTTAAGAAAGTGGTTGGTCTTCAACCCAAAGTTGGATTTTCTTCAGTCTTGATTCATCTTCCTTTTGTCCTCATCATGAATTTCATGGGATACATTGTCAATTTCAGGTGGCCTCTCTATTAGCAACTTTTTCAATCCTTCCATGATCTCCCCTTTTAAACCATCCATCTTAGTATCCATTATTTCTTCCAGCTTAACTTTAGTTGAATCCATTATCCCTTGTAGTTCATCTTTTCTTACTGCCTTCTTTTGTAAATCATTTATGTCCCTATGCATTTCTTCGCCTTCATCAAGAGTCCAAGTAGGTATTTATGAAGGATTATTTGGTGTAGAAGTTCCCTTTTTTGGTGGCATGTTGGCCAAGTATCACTGCCAGGTAGGAATTCCTAATTGAATTAGGTAGAGGTCCTCACAAACAAGGGAGTGTTAGGTGCTATAGCTCTATGATATACATGCAGGGTCCAACAATATTAGTCAGCCCAATATCTGAGGGAACTAACTAAGGAGGCTTGACCATGACCTTAGCCATACTATCATACTACGCAAGTACTAGAGAGTGATCTCCCCAAGTGTTGTTCTTGGTGTACTATAGCAACAAGAAGACCAAAAGGTTTACTCGATAAGTCTCAGGATTCTAGGGGGTATCCCAATATACACTAGGAATGTGGGAGCTCAAATCTATAGTAGTGTTGTCTAATGTGAAACTGTTCGAAAGGGGCCTTCTTATATACTCTAGGTATGTGGAAGAACCACACCGTCCTTGGGTTGTAGCGCTGACCAGTAACGACAACTCCTATGTTTAGAGACGCCATGACATGTATGTACCTTAAAAAATACATAAGTTTCTCTCAAATTTATGTGATTATCCTTTTATCCCACTTTATTCTACTTTTTGAACCACCCCAATTATACCTTCTAGTCAAAAGATATGCAAATTTCCAAAAAACAACGCACCTTTTAAACCCTGATTTGGAGGTTGTTCTACTAGACAACCTTTCTTTTGTTGTGTCTTTACAATTTAGACCCTTCTAGGTATGAAATTTAGTTATGTAGTTCTCTGATATGTTCTCTCTGCAATTCCATAGGTTTGATCAAAATTGAATGTTCCAAGTGGAAGCTATGGTGACTTTCCCATGCCTTGCTGATTTTTTTCCTTTCTAGGAGAGAGTATTGTAAAGCGTGCCAAGCACACAATATGTTGCATCTTATTCTAAAACTTGCACCTAAAATAATACAAACTTTCCACTGTCCAATGCAACCAGTCTCACTTAATTTGGATACTCACTGAAGAGGATATCAATGTTTTCCCTGGACCACCTATTTGAGACTAGTTAATAGGACTAGTTAGCTACCCTATCTTACAGAGGGTATATTGCTAAAATCAGAATGACCCAGAAGGTGAAATTTTTACCACATATACCTTGATAATTCCTATGAATATTCTGTGAGTTTAACAATATGAAGAATCATAGAAAAAACATTATAGAATTTTTTTTGCGATGACTGAATTTAGGATGATTCAGGAACCCGATCTTCCACATGCTATATCCCAAAAGTTGATATTTTAACAACAAGTACTTTGATCCTTCTACTAAATAGTCCCCAAGGAGTTCCTTCTGAAACGTCCTAGAAAACAAGTGATAGTGAAAATTCCAAGGTGTCTTAGATGCAACAGTGAAACCCCAAGACCTTGAGCTATGATACCAAATGTTAGGAACCAAATATAAAAATAGCATAAAAACCTCAAAATAAGTACTCAACACCTTGAAAAAGAGAGAAATTTTGATAATAAGCCTCTTCGAGGGAGAAACCTCCTTATACAACATATGAATTCACAAATACAAGATGATTCCAAATGAAAAGGTCTCCTTGGTATATATAGGAGGCTAGGAGGTACAATTACAACTAATGGACCCAAGCTAACATAAATAAAATAACAATACTAATGTAATATGCCCCAATTAAGGGGTAATGTGCCACTATTTAGGGCTTAACATCAACTAGGTCAAGAAATCAAGTGTCTAGGGATAAAATCCTAAAGTGCTATCACTTTAGGGATTTAGAATGATAACCCTAGAAAAGATATTTCACCAATTTTGAACAAGAATAACCTTGTGAGAGGAGGAATACCTTATGCTCCTCTCTTTGGGGTTTACTAAGAAAAGTGTCTATCATAAAGAAGCAATATTCACCATGTAACATAACAACATAAAGATAAATTGCAGAAAATTAACTTACTTTAGCCAAGAAACCAAGAGAAAAAACCATAATTGCATAAATTCCTCTTCAAAATCATCTAAATTACTATACAACAAGTTTATGCAACATTCAAGAAAGTTTCAAATTCATTGGTTAGGACCATACATACTTAAGTATGTGATAGAGGCAAGTGTTGTGAAGTTGGAAACATTGAATGCTGAAGTCTTGGGAGGAATGGTGAATGGCAATTGGTTGAAACTCTATAGGGATGGCCGACTTCCCGCGCACTAGGATGAATTAAGCACAAACAATTGTACCATATTAGTGTATTTTTTTTTTTTAACAAAAGCGAGTAGGTTTTTTATTTAATAAAAAATAGTGGCTGAGCCACATAAGGATTACATATTAAAAGCCTGAAAGTAAAGCAGATCTTCCCTTGAGCCAAAAAACGGACAGCCTGTAGAGACACATCAGTCATAAACAATCTTGCACTGAAGTTTGCACCTAACAACAACCTAATGCTGGAATCCAGAGCTCGAGCAACTTAATTAACATCCTCAGATGTCTTCATCTGATCTCCCTTGCACCTATGATGCCCTTCAGAAAGCTTACGCACCTCAGTCTTTTCCTTGAGGATCCTGGCATGCAGAATGTCTGTTATCTTAGGCATCCTAGTTTCATTCTCCTCCAAATGATTTCCCTCCCGTTCCTCTGGTTTCTGAAGAGTTTGGCCACGGCGGTGGACCCTTCTTCGGATATCTGTAATCTCATCCTCCGTTCCTGCCCATGAATCCTGAGAGGAGGAACCGAAGCCTTCGGAGGGAGCCATATAATCGCTCAAACCATTGCTCAACAACCTATGCAAATGTATTAACATATTCCTCCTGAAAAGTATCCATTCCACATTCAGAACTCCCCCTGGAGAGCTCAGATCGCTCCTAAGATCATTTGGGGCAATGAAAAAGACACAGACTAAGAACATTATTGAGTTTAAGAGATCCGTTGCTTAGGGAGATGGCTTCATTAGCATCTTTATCCGCTATTCCATTATGAGCACGAAGAACATGGTAAAAACCAATATCACTGAACTTTGGCAGCAGAGCTAGAATGCGTTTCATCACTTGCTTCAGGTGACAGGAGGCCGGAAGATTTCGAGTGATGATCGCTTGAATGATCAATCTAGAGTCCCCCACAACCGTTAGATCAGTAATTCCCAGGTGCGAGGCTTGGTTCAGACCTTGCCATAACGCAAGGGCTTCCGCCACATTATTGGTTTCCACTCCTAAGCCCCAGGAAAACTTCCAAATCAAATTTCCTCCGGGATCAAAGAGCCCCCCTCCTCTTCCTGCCTTCCCTGGATTCCCTTTTGAAGCACCGTAAAAAACCAGCAGGTGTCTTCCTACTTTTTTTTTTCCAGATCAGGAATTCAGTGCTATTCTTTCTAATTTCCCAAGCCTGCAACTTGGGGTCCTGGCCTGACTCAAAGAGTTTACCTGGGTTCAAGGGGAGGAGCCAAGATTCTTCCAAGGAATTGAGGGGGGAACAAATGAATTTAGCAGGCTGAGAGCGTAGAAAGTCACCCATCAGAGCTTTAATTTTGACCTCTACCTGAGGGGGGCTAGAGCAGATACCTCGAAAAATCCTATTATTGCATTCAAGCCAAAGTTTCCAGCATATAAATTTTGGCAGACTCAACCATGAGAATCCTAAAAAGTCCTTCGAATGAGAGGAAACAGGGGAGGTAAGAGCCCAATTACTGAAAAGAGAGGAGACCTCTTCAAACTGCAAAGAAATTGACCAAGGGGAGGTCATAAGGCCCCAGACTTCTTGGGCGAAGGGGCAGGAGATAAAAAGATGGGAAGTCGTCTCTTC
Organism: Picea engelmannii; assembly: GCA_009831015.1. Taxonomy (NCBI): domain Eukaryota; kingdom Viridiplantae; phylum Streptophyta; class Pinopsida; order Pinales; family Pinaceae; genus Picea; species Picea engelmannii. The sequence goes on from ML778988.1 coordinate 118,177, forward strand.
ATTATCCAAACAGAGAGGACATCGGGAAGGGCCTTCCCAGCCTTTCCGGCGCAGAACTTTGGCTGTAAGAGAACTATTATGAGCCAATAACCAAGTAAAATGATCAACTTTGGGAAGGGATTTACTGGACCAGACAAACTTCTAGGCCCCTGGAGAGGGCGGCCGCATGGGGGATAGCCTTGATGCAATTGTACCCTTCAGCTACTGAATAAAGCCCAGATTTGGATCCCTAACATCTAGCATCCTTCAGATGATTATCTATAGGAGATTTCCCATGCAAACAATGGAAGAGCAATGCCTGTTCGTTTAATAAATGAGATGGACAGTCCGGTATTTCCCATCCTACCCAAAGTTGTTTGTCATCCGAAGTCCATCTGGAAATGGCTGATAACGTAGTTTTCCCGGTACTTGTGAGGTGTCTCCTTATCCCTTCCATTCCTTCCAAGGTCCCAAGAGGGGGATGTCCGAGGATGGAGTCTTACCAAATCCTGATTTTTTTACCATTTCCCGGAGACCAAGTAAGAGCTGGAGAGAAGAAGGTCAAAGATTTCGAACAAAGGGAGAACAAGGGAGACCCCTTAACCACTTTTGGACTCTTATCCAAACATCGAAGTCTTGATCCGGAAAAATATTTCTTCCAGAGCGCCTGCTTACTCCAGGTTGAATTCCCGGTGACCATATTCCATAGTAGCTTTGCTCCCAGTGCTAAATTTTGAGCACGAAGGTCTCGCAGCTGCAACCCMCCTTCCARCAAGGGAGCWGTGACCTTTGTCCAGTTAACCAGAGGGAGTCTATTTTCATTATGCTTCCCCCCTTTCCACAGGAATCTCCGCAGGAGCACTTCAATTTTGCCAAGAACTGTACTTGGGGCTAGAAGAAGAGAGCCTTGAAAGACTGGCATACTAGCTAGAACGGATTTAAGGAGCACAGTTTTCCCTGCTAAGTTCAACCAAGATGCTCCCCATGCTTTGATTTTTGCTTGCAACTTTTCAATCAGCGGGCCCCAACTGAAGACTTTCGGTTTTGCATTGAAGATTGGGATTCCCAAATAAGTGAAATCTGTCCATAGGTAATTCCCTTCAATTTTCAGAATTCAAGCCAGAATATGCAATTCAATCAGGGAGAAATTCCAGCTGTAAATTTTGCTCTTGGAATAGTTAATTAGGCTTCCCGAAGCATCTTGATAGTCATCCAGAACCGATTTGAACTTTTTTGCTACATTTGGGCTCGCTCCTCCAAGGAGAAGAGTGTCGTTAGCAAACTGGGTGTGATTAACTTCTTTGACCCCTTTAACGATCCTTAGTCCTAGCAGACCTTGATGGATTCTATTGTGTTCCAATTGAAAGCTAAGAGCGGAGGCTTGAATAGCATACAACAAGGGAGAAAGGGGACACCCTTGGCGCAGACCCCTCGAGGCCTGGAAAAATTCAGCTACTCTTCCATTTACCAGGGGGGCGATCCAGGGCGCGCTTATACAAGCTTTAACCCAAGAGAGAACTCCGGGTTCAAATCCAAATCTTCTCATTACCTGAAACAAAAAGGCATGTTGAACCCTGTCAAAGGAGTTAGTCAAATCTAATTTAATTACCATACCTTTCTCCTTTCTGTTGATGCTAGAGTGAATAGCTTCTTGAACAAGGAAAATATTGTCAGAAATATGTCTTCCTTGGATAAATCCTCCCTGGTTCTCAGGAATAATGCCCGGCAGAACAGCTTTCAGCCTGTTGGCTAGAACCTTCGTGATGACTTTATATCCAATGTTGCATAGGGAAATTGGACGAAATGTTGCAAAGGATGAAGCTCCTTTTTCCTTAGGAATGAGAGCAAGAAAAGAGGAGTTAGTTCCTCCTCCAATTTTATTACATGATTGAGACTTCTTGACCATTTTCAGAAGATCCTTGTGGATGATGGTCCAGCAAGAGATGAGAAACCGGGTAGTAAACCTGTCTGGCCCTGGAGCTTTATCGGGGCTCATACCTTCAACAACAGATTTGACTTCTTCCAGAGAGATAGGGCGCATAAGCAGAGCATTGGAATGGTCTAAAACTAGAGAAGGGATATGATCTAAAATTTCCATATTGCTGAGATTTAATTCAGGAGATGACTCCGAATATATCTCCTTAAAATGATTATGAGCTGCTTTTTTAATTTCATCGAAGGCAGTGAGATGATTTCCCAGATGATCAATCTTAGGAACAAAATTAAAATGCTTTCTTATCTCATCCTGTTTGTGAAAAAACTTGGTATTTCTGTCCCCGTCATGCAACCAATGGTTTCTTGATTTGATTTTCCTGTAGCTTTCTTCGAGTCTGCAGGCATCATGCAGCTTATTGTGAAGAAGTAATTCTTTATCCTTCGTAGGTTGGTCCAGATAACCTTCCGATCTGAAATGAAAATATTCCAATTCCTTCTCAGCTTCTAGCCTTTGCTGCTTTGGCGTCTTATGCTATTTAGCCCAATCTTTCAAAGATTTTTTCAAGATTCGTAGCTTTTCTTCCCATACATGGAAAGCTGACCCTCTAACATTAGTGCGCCAGGCTAGAGCTACAATTTCATAGAAACCATCCATAGATATCCAAGAGGGATTGAATCTAAAAGGAATAGGCCCCATATTTTTATCTTTGACAAAGGAGAGCGCTATAAGCTTATGATCAGAAGCGCTGAAATCTATAATAGAGGAAACAGGATCCATCCCTTGGAGATGGAGGGACTGTTGGAACAAAAACCGATCAAGACGGGCAACAATATGTCCTGGGCCCAACCTTCTATTTGTCCAAGTGTAAATCCCTTTAGCAGGCTTAATATCCTCCAGATCCCAATTAGCTATAAGATCTTCAACCCACTCCCTAGACGGATCTCTAATCACATTTCCTCCTCTTTTTTCCAGGGAAGAAAGGGTTAAGTTAAGATCACCTGCTACTATATAATTATCGAGATGAGAGTTTTCCATATGATTGTTTAGGGAATTCCAACAATATTGCTTCTCGGAGAGAGCTATAGGAGCATACACATTAAAAATACTTAACCGGAGATTAGATTCTTTAAATAGAATTTCAGTAAAAATCCAATGAATATTTGTTACCGAGCTTACTATTTCAACCTTAGAGGGGTCCTAGAGTGTTGCCAAACCTCCCGACGCTCCTCGAGAACTGACCGCTATACATTGTGCATTAGACCAGAATGACTGAGCAACCTGGAGGAGAGATTGCTCTTCCATTTTTGTCTCCTGGATGAGGAGGATATGAGGCATCGATATTCTGATAAGATCTTTCATAGATAACGTTTTCGATTTGCTTCCTAGCCCCCTACAGTTCCAGTAGATGATCTGCATTATTTACCTTTTGGATTGGACGCTTCCCCTCTCGCAGCATTTCCCTGATGTCTGGTATTTCTGGAATTTAGGTGTTTTTCAATAGTAGACTGTACTCCAGCTAGCTTATCTCGATAAGCAGCGGTTTCCCTTCTTTCTTTGTCTGTTTTCCTTCCTCTCTTATCCTTCTTAACCGACTTCGTTTGATCTATGTCCTCTTCTTCTGTATCATCCTCCTCTGATCCTTCTTCAGATGCCATTTCCACATGAGGGTCCTCCTTATCTTGCTGATCTAAGGATTTCTCATTCATGGTTCCTTTATCTTGAAATCCTTCACCCAGAGGATTGACAGATGATGGAGGTATTTCTCCTTCTTYAATCACCTTGTCTGGTGGTTCTTGTTCTTCAAGAGCTGTAAAGCTATTCCCGAATTTTGAAATCTGGATTTCCTTTTGATTTTTAGAGGACTTAGGGTCCTTCGAAGGAGGAGCGTTGGCCTGGGGTTCAGAGACCTTAGAGCCCTTTCTTCTTGGGTTTGCCTTCTGTTTCTTCATTTGTTGCCAGCCTTCCTCCGACCCTTTCCCTGCCTCTGGCTCCTGTAATTTGGGGCAGTGCCTTTGAAAGTGCCCGTATTCATGGCAGTGCCTACACTTAAAGGGCAGYTGTTCGTAGTCCAGTWGCTGGTAATGCTSCCATCCTTTAACCGTAAGCTTGATTGCCTCTRGTAAACCTRCCTCCAAATCTACTTCAACACAGATTCRGGCAAAGGAATACTGTCCTTTAGGGTCAGCTTGATCAATATATTTACCAAGCCCATTTCCTATGGCTCTGAGAGATTCCTCTCCCCAACAGTGCATGGGGAGGTTTGGTAAACGAACCCAAACTGGAACAGCTTTGGGGATATCCTTATTCGGGTCAAAATTAGGGGTCCATCTATTCATATAGATCCCCTGTGGCCCCATAAAGTAAGGACCACTTCGAAAAATCAGATCCCTGTCGAATTTAGAGACAAAATCGAACAGAAAGTACCCTCGTCCGATCGCATAGCATGAGACTCCTTGGGATGTTAGAGGTCTCCAGTTATTCTGAACCCAGGCGTCAGTGGAACGGGGAGTCGGCCAGAGACCAGTAAACTGTCCTATTAGGGAACGATCCGCCAAAGATACGACCAACTGGATAGGTTTCTCCGATGGCAAAGCGATTTCTGGAATGGCATCTAATTTTTTAACAAATTTCGGCGGTGGGTCAGTGACTTTCTTCTTTCCATGGGCATTCACCAGGCGGGCGAAGGTAGCTTCTTCAGCGGACGGAGGGGGAGGAGCCGCCGCTCCTCCACCCACAGAGCTCATTTCCGCTGACTTCCGTTCAAACCCTAGCGGAGATCACCCCGAGATTGAGTTCCAAAGGGGAGAAGGATTTCCCATATTAGTGTATTATAGTAGGGGAAAAGGACAAAAAGAAATAAAAAGTGGTAAAATAGAAAAGAAAGAAAAAGGAAAACCAGGAAAAAAATTTAAGAAAGTTACCACAACAATAAGTGTGCAAAAGAAGTAAGTGTCGTGGAGATGGATGGACTGCTCCAAGTAGGGATATATTAGAAAGAATCCAAAAGAACTTCATAGAACATGGTTGACAAGACCGTTAAAGGCATTAAAAGGAGACAACGACAGTTAAAAAGAATTAATGACAAGGAATAAAGACAACGTGTAGTGATAAATGGAAACAAATGTCGGGATCGTGACATACTAGCGATAGAGTAAAAAATCCAAGGAAGTATTTGGTAACAAAGAAACATTAAATCATGCATTGAGTACACAACTAATGGATTAGACCGTTAGTTCAGGCGCAAATGTATAGGGACAAATGTCGAAGGGTTATAAAATCACACCATGGTTAACAAGGAAAGGGTATTTGCATGCACAAGCGCTGTGAGAATATAGAGAAGACCACAAGCGAACCAAAACTAACACAGAGTAGTTGTAGAGTCGAAAAATGGGAGAATTGGTCACATAGAGAAATGGAACCACCAAAATTTTTGGCACCAGCTGCCGCAACACAAAAACCATCCCGAACACGACCACCGGTCACACCATAATTCAAGGAAATTCCCGGAGCTTCGGATTCCCAACCAAGGTTTCCTAGGGATTACATACCGCCTAGAAAGGACACTGCACCACAGGTTAGAATGCCCAAGGATCCCAAATACCCACTGGTTACGCTAGACATAACATCTGGTGTCATTATTGAAGGGGACCTGATGGGAAAGGTAGTTGCTTTGAAGTTTTCGAACCATGACATAACATATGGATAGAAGTTTCCCGAGTTAGCAAGGGACAAGTATTTATGCACTAAGAGCGTACTAGAGATAGGTGCAATAATGTTCGAGAAAGAGATATGGGAGGTCGAGTTAGAAAAATCAGGGATATTAAACTTGTTAGAAATCCCAAATTTTGGAAGAAGTCTAGAAATAAATGCCCGCGTTAAGTTGTTATTGAGATGCATCCACAAAGGGAATTTATGGATAGATACACAAGTATCTATCGATACTCAATTTTTTGCGTGGATAATGGGATTGCCGACAACAAGGGAGGATCTGACAAAATTATTCATAAATAAGGCTGGGGAGAAAGAATTATCATAAAGTATGAAAGATAAGTTCAACACATTTAGAGGAAAGAGAGGGTTGGACATCGCTAGCATAAGTAATGATGAAGTTATATTTTCAACAGAAGTGTTGGCCTGCAAATTACTAATGAAACGTCGGAAGGATGAGGTGTCGACCGTAGTAATAGTAGTTGTATATAAGTGTGCAGAAGGGGTCTAGATGAATTGGGCCACGTTTTTGGTCAATCGTTTTCTGATAGATTTCACTAAAGCATAGGAGAAAGGAATGGAATTTCACTATGTATGGATTCTCATATTGATAGCATTGGTCTTCTGGAGGGAGATGGATGAGTGTCGGTTTTTGAAAACAACACAAATATATCATTCAATGGAATGATATGTTAACTTATGGCTTATTGCACACAAGGGGAGATAATAAGACAACAATGTCACCTTCTATGTCTACTTTGATATGATTAGGAACATCATAGAGAACACAAAACGCATCACCACTGAAACTGTGGAGAACTATCATGATATTTCATGCTTCAAAGAAGGGATGCACCACATGTATATCCAAGCTAAAAGAGACCGGTGTGCCAGTGGCTTCCAACAAGATGCAAGTTGATAGAGGAGGATGTATGCCTTATTTCCAATGACTGGGATGAGTAATGGAAAGCTACAACTGAAGAAATGAAGCACCCTGATGAGGAAGAGGAACAAGACAATGAATATGAAGAACTAAATGAGGAACAAGGTGGTGATAAGGGAAATGGTGTAGGGGACGTGCATGAGACAGTCCCAAACATAGGGGAAAAGAGGAAATATAAGGGTAAGGGGACAAAAATAACTCCATGCAGGAAGATGAAACCACATTAGCTACCATCTATCTACACCTTGACTGATGATGACTTTGATAGAATTGGCTACCAAGTGAGGGATGCCACAAAGGAGGCAGTTCAAAAGGTGTTACAACTACAAGAAGACATGAGAAAGAAGGTGCAAGAGAAGTTGACAACATTAGAGAAGTAGTTGGAGGTAATGCGCACATTGATAGAAATAAGATCCATTGAAGGCCAAGCAACAAGAGTGGTTGGAGAAGCAAGGGTTACTACTTCGTGACTACCAAAAATCGCAGCAGGGCACTGAAATTTGAAGATCTCACCTGAAGTGATCGAGTTCCCTACACAGGAGATGAAGGAACAGGCACAAGTACTAAGTCACTTGGACTTAGTCTTGTCATATATACCCATGGAAGTATTACAAGGATTGCAGGTAGAGGTGGTGCAAGAAATACAGTTCCACATAGAAGTAATGATAACAGAGTTAACCAAGGTAGAGGAGGATAAGGTAGAACTACAAAAGGTTAATACTGAGATATTGCAGGAGAAGGAATAGGCCAAACAAAAGTTTGAGAGGGTACAAAAATCCATCTAGAAGATATATAGGGTGATTCCTAAGATATCGGTGGTGGTAGAAGCCATAATATAGGAGCATATATAAAAAATCAGTGAAGTAGTTCAAGGATTTCACAACAGGATTGGAGAGTTGGAAGCGCACACCATAACAGGTACACCAACTACAGAGAAGGAACAAAGAGAAAGGAGAACTATAACCTTAGTCACAAGCATTAAGAGTCTGAGTGAGGAGTGCGTGAGTCTATGTGAAGAAAGCACACAGATTTGGACACAACTGATGGTGAATCTTGAGTTGAAGGAAATCAAGGAAAGAGTAAGAAGTGCGAAGGAGAAGGTGCAGAAATCCAATGAAAGAATAAACACTCTACCACTAGCAGAACACATGGCGACCATCCTTGCGAACAAACAGTTATACAACGTGATAGAGAAGATGAAGGCAGAGAAAAAGAATATTGCATGACAATTGGAAATGTTGCAGGATGAAGCACTCAAGATAATAGGGGGATTCACAATGACATAGGACATGGTGAAGAAAGATGAGCAATACTATGAGGGGAAGCTTGTGACACTAATAACACATTTCGTAGAAGAAATCTTGGATAAGGAGGCCAAGGAAAAGAAATAAGTCGCTACAACCAAAGAGACATTGCAAAAATTTATGGCATCATGGAAGGGAGCAATACAACAGGCCTAAGTGGCTCAGGATGAGCCATAGGTGAGTGTTGGGGGCTTGTTGGAAATGCATTTTGGATGCAATTTTGAGAAATATCCTAAGGGTGGAGGAGTGCACGGTAGAGACACATTTAAGATCAAAGTGCAAAACAAAGGTGCATTATGCGCAGTAAAAGAGCATTTGGAAGCGCACAAGAAGATAAAGAAAGGAAATAAAGCAAGAAAACAAAGCAAGAAAACAAAGCAAGGAGATAAAGAAGGAAAAACAACATGCATGGAAAAAGGAATAAAAAGAAGCATGCAAGCATGAAAGAAGGAAAAACATGCACAAACTATGTGTTGTCATGAGTTGTAATGAGTCATAATGAGTTTTCATAGGGTTTTGGGAAAATCTAGTAGGGTTTTGAGCTGTAAACTTTGTGTATAAATATGTAATGGGTTGGGAAGAATGGGGTTGATTGAGAGTAAGAGAATAAGTTATTTTTGTTGTTTCTGCTGAGAGAATAAGTTGAGAATGAGAGAGAGTCTATGTATGAAGGTTTAGGGGAGATTTTGTAGAGAGAGGCTGCACTGCAGAGCATCTAGGAAGGATGGGGAATAATATCATGATGTATTTGTTGTAGCGTAGTGAACAAGCCTGAGATGATTGCACGAAGAATAATAAAGAATCTAACCATTGTGTATGTAGCCCAAGGATTGGGTGAACCACGTTAAATTATGTGTCTTTTTATGTTATTTTTCATGAATGTTATTTTTATACATGATTATACCTAGCTATGTTTATTATATGAGTGTTGCACAATAATTATGAATGTTACCTTGAATGACCTATGCCATAATCTGTGTTATAATGGTGTTGTATAATTGAGTTTCCAAATTAATCAAGGGATAGAGACATAAAATATTGCGCACAGGGTATATAAGTATCAATGAAACATGTTGATGATGTCGCATCCCCTCATCCCTGTAGAAACTTGGTTCCTGCAGTCCCAGTAGATACCTCGGGTGAGACTTCACTTGCATGCAGGTAATGTTGAAAGGGTCGGTATCTGAAGGGTTTTGTTGGATATATAACTTGAACCTAGGGTCTTACAACCATGCACTAATAAGTTGCAGGAGATTGGCCAGAAGATACATGCTACACAAGATAAGGTGCATAAGTTGAAAGCAGTAATGAGTACAGTACCGCCAGCAGAGGTGGCCATAACAATGGCCGAAAACATGAAGATATATTAAGAAATAAATCAACTAAGGGTGGAGAAGCAGAATCACGTGTAAAATATTGAGGTATTGCAAGAAGAAGCCTATAAGGTGACTGCAGAGTTAGCATCCACTCAAGGAAAGGTCAATCAGGTAGCATAGGAAACCGCTGAAAAATTAAAGACTCACTTAACGACAGAAATGGCCAATGAAATTGTACAGTAGGAAGCACAAGTCAGGGAAAAGTTGAAGTGGTCAACGATATACTAAAATTTTTTTTGGCGACATGGAAGCAAACCTAAAGTGGCTTAGGATGAGCCACATGTTAGTGTTGGGGGCCAATTGGAACAAACAATTTTGGATAAGTCTTGGGACTTATGTAGGAACAGATCATGTGACATTTTGGATAAGGAGCAACACACACAAAAATAAGTTGGAGCATGTTCTGGAGTCAGCGAAGGAGAAAAATAGTTAGGATTTTGGGACATTTTGTCCACATTGTAACAAGATTAGCCCTATTGTAAAGCTATAAATTGTAGTGGGATTTTGGGTAGAATTAATAAGTTCTTTAGGGAAGTCAAGTTCAGTTGAGTGATGAGTTTTAGAGAGAGAGATTAAGGGAATAATTAGCTAAGTATTCGATTTTTTTGAGTGATGACTAAGGTTTTCGGGAGTTAGGCTCGCACTGCAGTAGAATGGATGAGGCAAATTTGGGTAATGTTAACTGATACATATTATTCTAAGTGTAGTGCACAACTATAAGGAAATTATGAATGAATAAAATAAGAAGTGAGCCATTTTGGACATAGCCCAGTTGGGGTGAACCACGTTAAAGCCTCGTGTTGTGATGTGTTGTTTTTGTGTGTTATGATGCATATGATGATTATTGTTAGTACACAATGAAGATAAAGGTCTAGTATTCTGAATATGTCATTGTTGTACGTTGTTATGGTCCTACGCACTTAAGTTAATGATGAATGACTGAATGTTAAATGGAGTAATGTCACACAAGGTATATCGAATGATAATTAAAGGTTAAGTAACAGAAACCCCGCATACAATAGATGAATCAATAAATCATAGTATGGTTATGTTGAATTCCTCACTTCCCCCCACTACAGAAACATGGTTCCTGCAACCCCTCTAGATGCCTCGGGTGACACTTCACTTACTTGTAGGTGGTTCTTAAAGGGCTAGTGTCTAAGGGTTTTGTTGTATTATTAATGATTAACCATGGGTTTTCCCACTGCGCACCAATAATGTCCCATATTTTTCAATTGCTTTGGAAGGCTGTTAGTGAATCTTCCCACTCATCTAAAATATTTTCCTTTGTTCCTTTGTTTCCATAAACACATATTTTCCCTATTTTTTGGAGCCTTTGAAATTTGGAAAGCATGCAAAATTTGGATGACATCATGTTGACATCAACATGAATATGTGGACCTGTGGCATCTTTGGATTGATCCATGTAGAAATTGAGGTGTCTTCCCTGGCTCGACATATGTATGGTTGAATCTAACATGGCATTCGAGAATGATGGTGGGACTCTTTACCACATGTGGCAATATCTGACATACTCGAAATGCATATAGTTGATCGGTCAAGCATTTCTCCACTTCCTTGGTGTCCATGTGGACTACTATGAAGGATCTAGGTGGCGCTAAGTGAATGGTTAGATAGGTGATGAGTTGGACGATGTGAAATCCTGGCGGGATCAAAATACCACTTTCGTGAACCTAAGGGAGTAGTTTTCCTTTATATGCCTTACCATGTGACATCTTTTACTCTTTGACACATATCAACCTAAAACCATTTTCACACATTGATGTTGTGTTAACTCCTGAATGCTTTTCTGATGTGACATGTGTCCTACGTCAATGATCAAGCTTGCTTGTAACCATTGGATGATTGGGCCCACACCTCCACCCACGCTTGCTTTTTATGCCTTAGTTATATGATGTGGCTCCATTTGGGAGAGGGATGGAACTCAATTTGGGTGAGATAAACGCCTTTCACACTCTCGATAAGTGCCCAATTATTGAATCTGAGTCTCGAGCCCTTAGGGCTTGGTTTTTTCACTGTAAATTTCTCGGTGCCTAACCATATGCCTTGATTCATTGATGTGTGAGGTCTGTAAGCTCTCTTTCTTTTTAATTTTTACCCCTTAGTATCGATCATGGTGCATGCTAATGACTGGATGAAAACCAGTACTAACAAAATCATTAATATATTTTCTATCGCTATAAAGCATTTCAAAGTTGTATATGTAACAATACATATTAGTCTATGCATGTAACCCAAAACCAAAATGTATATTTTACTCTTTACCAAATGCAAATATAAATCTATAGACAGACGTAAAATCACAAACTATGCCTTCTTTAAATTAGAAACCTCAATTTGGGTTGAAATTGAGACTAGGGTATGGATTTTACTCTAAGGAAATTTTTCCTTCAAATTTACATAAAATCCCAAATCTAGGTGCATGAAAGAAACATCTCATGTTCTTCAATTACACTTTATATGCCATAGTTAAATTTACCATATATCTAACTCCATCTTGAAACTTATAGAACAATTTATGGAGCTACAAGGAAGCTTGGGTGTGCATTTTAATTTGGTCACTTAATACAGTTTCGACCTTCCAAATTACAAGGAAAACTTTGCCTCTTTTGCACAACAACCATTTTTAAACTTTCAATTACAAAATTAACAACATGAACATGTCCAATATGATAAACCACACCCATAAAATATTGCGCAACTGAAATCTAAAGTATAATACAAACTTGCCTTACTTTTTACAAACAAGTTGTGCATTCCTAGGGTTTTACTAGGCATCTCTTGACTATTTTTGCACTAGAGATTATTTTATGACTATAAATGCAAAATTAAGTATATAGGATTATGTAAAATTAATTAACAAATCATTTAAAATATGAATCACTCAAATTGAAGGAGTTTTGAGACATGGGAGTGCATTTTAGTGTAGCTGAGAGTGTATTTTGCACCAAGGAAAAAATTACACCAACAAAAATTTTTCCCTCTTTGTTCCACAAGACAATTTTTGGTATTTTTGCACAACAAAGGGTTTTAAGTTTTAAATTGCACAAACAAAGATATATACATATGTATAACTTTTCTACAACCCTGAAACTTGTAATATAATTTCATGTAGGTATACAAACTTAAATATCAAACGATAGGTAGATTTACTGTAGGTATACAAAATGATATAATTTGTAATATAATTTCATGTGGGTAGATTAAGAGATTATTATAAATATGCCTTAAATATCCCTTAAATTTTGTAGATAAACACTAAATATGACAACAAGCATCACATATAAGACACGTATGAGTCAAAACAACATTGATCTTCTATTAATTCCTCATAATAGTAGGATATTTACATGATAGACATTACAGTTACAATATCCATGACAAAACTAGGCAATGTGTAATACATATTCTACACCTTTCTTCTCTTTGAAGATTCCTCCTAAGTTCTCTCTAACAAGCCTCTCCTTTCCTATCTCTCGATTCTCTACTTACAAATTTATATATTATGTTCCCCATGGGGACCACCTCAACCCATAGGTTGGTTACATAAGTCAATCATAACTAACTTTACATGTATTCACAAGTCCTCGATTCAGTTGTTTTAGCTATGAGGCAGACTCTTCCTTGTTGTAGCAAGTTGGCCACTGCAATCGATATTCAGAGGTGTGTTTTATCCAGTCACCAGCTTCACATTGTGGGGTGGTATCGAAGGAGCTTATGGTGTGAATGGGTTCCAAACTTGGGGGTGCACCAAACAATCTAATGGAATATACAAAGTGTGACATGGATATGGAGGGTGCACCACTAGGCGGGAAGAGAGCAGTGGAAGTGATGGATAATGGTTGATGATATTTTATGGATTAACTTGAGGCAAGAGATTATGGTGGGGATGGGAAATATTAATACACCTAGGCATATGTTCACCATGATTTATGGTCTTGTTGTGAGGCAACTACCATGATATCCTATACTTGGGTCAAACACCTTCAACGCCCACTTGGCCCGACTAATATCGACATGTTCCTTATTTCAAAATACTTTATCTCCCATCTCCTTGTACTATCGTACTCCCTCATTAGTGTTGGAATCATCGATTCCTCCCCTCAAGATGCACTCCTTTTTCTTTGGTCATCCCACTACTGCTGGAGACTCACCCTTTCTTTGTCTTGGGGCCTCCTAGACTATCATTGAAGTGGTGTGGTTCTTATTGAATGGTGGCACCATCCATATATGGGTGCCATACTATGATCTTAGATCCAACCACCTGAATCCTTCCCAAGTTTCCCCCATGGTTGACATACTATGTTGGGTCTTAATCGATTGATCACATTAACACTCCTTCCCACTATAACACATTAGTTGCTTGGTGCTAGTATCACTTCAACAAGTTGATGTAACACCAAATTGATCGATGACCCTAATTATAATGCCATGGACTAGTGTCCCTTTATTATACAAAGGGGTAACTCTAGGATGTGGCACTAGTCAAGACCAACCATCATACAACATCATTGGTTGAATTAACTAACTTCTCACATGAGATTCACTCATAGCCTATCTGGTGACACAATTAATGTATGTCAGGTACTATCCTTGCATTCCCACATCATGGGAACTTTTAACCTCACTCAGTTCATCCATTAATCCTTGTCCTTTTCAATATCTTTGATCCAATCATGTTTAATTGACGTCTCAAGATAACTTGTTACACCTTAGCAAGGATAATCAACCCCTAATGGACATTTTTACCCCCTCTAGCTAGTCTAATTAAGCCTCAAGGTGATAAAGGCACCCATGAGATGAATACTTTGCTGACATGGCAGTGCCACATGGGTGCCATGGTGGTAGGCCATGGGGCGGTGGTGGGGTCAAGATGGTGATGTTAGCGTGGCGACATCGATGATCTTGCCATGATACATGCGATTTTTTTCGTAGTTGAGCGTGTTGTGGAGTATGTGGTTTTATTACAAACCATCAAAGGGGATTTGAAAGCCTGACAACTAATGGATGTAGTCAGAAGTCCGACGAATGTCGAGGAACCAAGGAAAAACTATAATGAAATTTTGATAGTTAGTAATTTATGACAGTAAGGTTGATTTTATATGTATCGTCGAAACTACCTATCAAACTTAAACACCGTATATAGTAGTGTAAGTAGTTTTTTTTTTTAGTTTCATTCTTTTGTCAATTAACTATTTTTTTCAAAAGATAACTTCACTATTTTGTTTAAAATTTCACTTTTATTTTCCTTTTTTATAGAAATTGTAAACTATAAATAATATTCTTTTCATTAAATATTAATCCACATTATCTACATGTATGAATTAAGATTTTCCTAGAATACTTATCTTACTTAGACATAATATCTCATTCCTTAAATTTATCCTTAATTAACAGAAAGTTTGACATTTCTATGGAAAGGTCATTAGTATCACCAATATATTTGTCTCAAATAAATAAATTTAAAGTATGAATGCAACAATTGTTAATTGTTGATGTTCATAAACTATTTCTCGCATATGAAACCAAATTATGAAAAAATAAAATGTTAACTTCATATTAATTGAATCTTTTATGTGTAAAGTTATTTTTTTTTATGTGTAATAAGAAGACTTTGTTATTTTTTTAAAGAAAAACCTTGTGGGGAAACCTAAATAATGTTTCTCCACATTTATGCATGTCATCCATAGTAAACTTATGAGTGTAAACTAGTGTTCTTATCTCTTAAACTAGTGCCCTTATCTTAAAAGAATTTAAGTTGGATACTTGTTAGCACACAACTAGACAAATACCCAACAACATTATTGATCAATTAAACTAACCCCTTAAACTTTATAAAAAAATATATTAAATAAATAGATAATATAAAATTTCTCAATTACACATATTAAATTTCATTTAAAAACAATAAATTTTATACATAAACATATATAATCCCAAATAACACAAAATAAGAAACTTAGTGGCAATATCTCTTTTTTTAAGGTTGGTACACAAGCATGTAATTACCTCGAGCAAATTCATAGAATTAATAGAATTATTTTTATAAGGAGATCTATGACTATGCTAAAGAAATAAATTAAAATAGAGTTGGTCTTATACTTATACTTAGATATAATAAAATTAAAATGGGGAACTAAGTTTACTAGAAATATTGTATTTAGGAATTAAGGAATGAAAAATGAAGTAAAGTAAAATTTTGTAATATTTATTTGAATAGAAATGAGGTGTGAAAAAATAGGTGAATACATATATAAGTTTAATATGTATTGCTTATTAATTGAAATAATTATATTAATGTTAATTTTTTAAAATATTATAAGTGTATTTATAAACAATTTTAATTAAAGTAAATAATTTTTAATAATTTGTTTGATAATTCAAATATATTTAATTAATATTTAATTAAATTTTATTAATTGATTTTAATTTAAGTAGTTAGGAAGAATAATTGTTATCTTCATTATCAAGATTCAATTTTACTTAAATGACATGTTGAACTCTTAACAAGTATATTATTCAATTTATTTAAGTGACATGTTGAACACATTATTATGACTTCAAACCCTCTTATTGTCTTATTTCTTTTCATAATTTCATTGATTCTTTCAAATTTATATTATTTAAAATTACAAACAAAATAATATAAAAAATTATATACCAATAATATCATTACTTAAATCATTCTTTACCACATACCAATAATATTTTTTCACATTATATTTATTTTCATATTTTATATTCTTATTAAAATGATTTTTTTAATATATTTCATAACATTTTTATAACATTTCATTTAATGTTATTATCCAGGTTTTCTATTCTTATTAAAAACTATATTTTTAATATATTCCATAAATCTTTTATAAAATTTCATTTAATGTTATTATCCATAAATAATGGACCATATCGACAATGAATCACCTTCTCTCTCATCTCTATCATGAACACCTTCATGTTCATTGTTTTTTTTGTAATTTGACACAAAGATTTTCTCTTCAACAAAATCGTTTTGTATTTTGATCAAAATCATTACTTCCATTAATAATATTTCTTATTTGCAACTTCACATCCTATTTCAATTGCATCACTATAGTAGTAAATGCCTCGTAATGATATGTTACTAAGGTTTTGTATATATAGACTTTTCCCCTTAGTATTATAATTCATATTGGTGTGTTGGTGGGTTTTTATGTAATTTTTTATATTTGGTTTTTAGTAATCATTTAAAAGGATTATGTATAAATATATGGTGTTGGTTAACTATTTTAGGAAATGGTTTTTTTTGTCGGAATCTCGTAACATAAATCTGCAAGAAATGATTATTTTTTGTTATTTAAAATCTAGTTTTGAATGTAGAAATGGATTCAACATTTCCAAAAACCCAAAAACACTCACATTATATAGAAATAATCACTCAAATATGAGGATTTAATAATTTCTTGTCAAAACCTTCATTAGAATACCAAACAAATCACAAATTAAACAAATAATCTCAAATAATCTCAAACAAATCACAACTTACTATTATAATACCAACAAATAAAACAAAAATTAATACTAATCATCATTTCATTAAACAAAAAGTAGATTTAAATGAATTATAAGTAATATTTGTTTGTGAATTATTAAAGTGATAATGCAACTATTTTCCTTAATCTATGTTCTTATACCTAATCATAAATATTCTAATTCAAATACTACTAAGTAGGAGCTATAAATAGATCAATGTACATAATTAGCAAATTCACAACTTAGTCTCACCCCAATTTCAACCAACCTTTCATTCATAATACTTCTTAATCACAAAAATTTACTAGCATAGTCCCCCAATTTCAACCAACCTTTAATTCATAACACCTCTTAATCACACAACTTTACTAGCATGAAGTTAAGCTAATAACACATGATTTTTACAAAAAAAAAAAAACATTACCATTACAATAATAGTCATATTGCCTAGTATCTCTTTACACATAGTTTCACGTATATTTTTCTTTTACACATACTTTCAATCCTTCTTTCCCTTCACACATAGATCCAAGCTAATTTCTTTCCCTTCACACATAGTTCTAGGATTCCTTGTGAGTTTCACACCAAAATCAAAAGAAGACTTTTCAACTATAGTATCACGAACTTACTACAACACACATATCCACAATATGATATAATATATTTATAGGTTCACATAAACGCTCTCATAAGAGCAAATCTACTATGTGCCAATATCCACAATATGATATAATATGTTTATAGATTCACATAAACGCTCTCATAAGAGCAAAGGTACTATGTGCCAAATAGACTGAAAGTTATGGTTCACAATTTCGAAATATATAACAACCATTTTTTTCACTTGTATGAAAATGCCATTTTTTGTACTTCCAATAAATGTAAGATTAACATATAGAATTATGGAGCACATGTCCTTGTCCTTGTGAGTTTTACACCAAAATCAAGTATAACTAGCTTAGTACAATACACAATATGATAGAAAATGTTTATAAGTTCACATAAACATCCTAGGAGAAAAGTTATTATGTGCAAATCTAGTGGAAGCCAAAATTCACAATTTCTAAGTATATAACAACCAACTTCCTCAATAACATGAAAATGCCATCTTTTTTACTTCTAATAAATGCAATATTGACATATAAGTATGTAACAAGTGTGTCATTTTAGAAAGGGATGAAAAGTTTGGAAAAATTATTGCAAGTTGATAATTGGTTCACATTAAGGTTAGTTCTCAATAAGGTAGAAACTCATTTTACTTAAGACACACTTTGTTAAAAGTTATGAATTTAATAAACCCTTACAATCAATCACATTCATAAATCATTTTCTTTAATATTTTTTTATCACACTGTAATATTGTAATGGACCCATTAATATCAAAAAAGTTAGTTAACATATCTAATATATTATTATAATATTTATAATATTCTAAAGAATCTATTAATAATTAATTAAATTTTTGAATAAAATGTTGATACACATACATTAATATTTATACTAATATTTACACCACATATTAAAGCATCACAATTTGAAAATATTTAATTAATATTCATACATATCTATCATTTAGATTTCATAAATAATGTGGTAATAAATATCTCAAATCTCCTACATAAGATGATACTCAATATCTTGCTATATGGTTATCATTTAGCTATTGTACATAAAGCAATAGTCACTATCTTGCCTCCCTATTAAGTATATGACCATCATTTAAAACTTTAGTGGTTGTGAATAAGGTCAACATGTGTCCGAGATGTTTCAAGTCACCCTATGAGAGTCTATCCTTACTCTGAGTGGCACAGATATATCAAATCACTATTTGAGGGAATAGTCTTTACCAGGACAATTATTGTTTTTGCAAGTGATGCCACATTAAAGTGGTGTTGCATAATAATAGTACAATGCAAAGGAAAAAAAAAAAAAAGTGACCATATTAACGTACAGAGCAAATACATCAAGATTTAAAGAAAGGAAAAAGTGACCATATTAACATCAAGATTTCAAATCACCATCTGATGTAATGGTCTGTTTTACATTGAGTAGTGACACAGACAGCCATCGTTCTATGTTTGGTTTACACCAGTGCCACACTCACAGTCACCAATGATATGCTAGCAAAATTATTGACGTACAATAAGAATATGCAGACTCGAAGGCCAAAAACCACCAAACACGAGTATGGTTTTAAAGTTTGCTTTCACGCCACGCTAAACCTAATCTGATGAGACGTGTATTCTTATTTATTCCATCCATTTGCATGGAAGAAGTACGATTACAGGCTAAAAGGAAGCAATGGGCATGTTCATGTGTTCTTTTTACGTCACTGAGGCAATACACTTTCGTCCTCGCCTTGGCCGTTAGCCCAAGGCTTATTCTCGCTGCCACCCATCTCAAATTCTACATCCTCAAACCACTCAGAAGTTTTCATAAAAGGATTCATAACCAGGTACCGAAGTACAAGCCCCACCATCTCAGACGAAATTAAAAAATGAAATATTGCAGGATTTTGTGTTCGGAAGATATTATGAGGCGGAATACTGTGAGATTTATGAAGCTGTTAGTGCAGTAAACTCTTTTTTGTTTGGTTTTTTTTAAACGTTTTATATTTTGGTATCAATGCAGTAAACTCCATTTTGTTTGGTTTTTTTTAAACGTTTTATATTTAAACTCTTTTGTTTTGGTTTTTCTTAAACATTTTATATTTTGGTATTTTTCAATGGAATTCGATGGTATAAATTTGAATAAAATAACAATTTTTTATTGTATAAATTGCATTTATGAATACATAAATAAATTTACTCTGCATATACAACAGTTTCTGTTTCTTACCATATTCCAAGTAAAATTAACCTAAAAAACCAAAATTTAAAACGTTTACACTACAACGTTATGATCTTACAATCGATTAGAATATAATAATACAGGAAGTTGAGATTCTTTAATTCGGATTGTCGATTGAAAGGTGAGAATTTAGATCGATTTAAGAATAAGAAACCTAAAAAAAACATCGTTACAAACATGCACGAACATAAACATCGTTTTAAATATTTTCAGATTTGAATCAGGCTAAAACTCTAATTATACATGAACTTTAAGCTAATTTTTTATCAAATTTATTCATCTTTCGATGGGCCAAGCCGATGTGATGGCAGTAGATAAGGAAAACCTAGATATTATTTTTATATTCGACGTTTGTTTTTTATATTGCAATGGTCCAGCGGTTCTCGAACACTTTCACTTTACTGATTGCAGTACCCAGTGCTTTTTTTTGTTTGGATTCATGCTTATTCCTGGTAAGTGCGTGCTATTGTGCATGTAAATTGTATGGTGGCCTTTTATGCTTGAGATGACATTTTTAGCTTGTACTGTAATCATTTGCATGTTTTGGCAAACACAGGGCCAATAACTGGGATTGGTCGATTTAGACGTTACGCCCTAGTATACGAATTTTCAGCTTTTCACTGTAATCTTTACAGGACGAACATTCACGTACTTTAGAATCTGATAAAATTTAATGATCATATCTCTCTCTGTCCATCGCTGTAGATGAGAGTTTACAATACTGGCAGACTCGTCCGGAAATTGAAAGAGTGAATAGAAACAGAGAGAATTCCAATTCGGTGTCATTTTTCACCGATTTTGAACAGACCATATTCCATTCTCGGCAGTTACTGTAATTATCTTGCTGCATATTGCGATACAGGAATCGGTTAATCATGGCCACCTTATTATAAAATTATCTGTGTTCAATGGTTATTCTAAATCTAAAACCTTTTCATCCTATGTCTTTTCTATATCCAGTCTACTACATATCATAATTTAAAGGTTTTAGCAATTTTTTTATTATTAAAACTCTCTTTAAACTCTATAAAACCTTTAAATAATTATTTAAAACATATCCAATGCTTGGCTATGAACTGTATCAAATTCCCAACTCATATATAGGTTAAACTGGCATATCCTTCAAAGCTTTTCTTAAAAAATATATAGCTGACACTTTCCACAACAACTTTTCCAAGTCAGCTCTATCTTTAAACATTCTTACAACTTTAAACATTTCGTTCTTTTTTACCAAACCTAAATTCTTGCTTCAGCACTGTATTCCTCCTCAGAATAAGTGCTACATTTCATTTTTTTTACCAAACCTAAATTCTTGCTTCAGCACTGTATCTCTATTCACAATAAATGCTGGAAATTGAAAAACATCTTAATAATTTTAATTAAAAAAAAATGTTTACAAATTTAACCAATCTTAAAACCTATCATTCATACTTTTGATTATTAATCCTTATATTTTATCTCTATGGTTTAAACTTTCATCATATTTATATTTACTTATGTTTCTATTTCTGTCCACCAATTCTTCTTTCCTATTTTAACTTCAAATTTAACTTATTTTTTCTCCTTTTTAATTTTTTTTTTAACTTTTAAATTAAGTATAATATACTTCTTTTTCTTTTATATTTTAAATTTAATCAACTTTTTTATCTTAATAATGACCAGTATTATTATTCACTAATTATTTTAATACTGTTTTAACCACATAAATCTCTAACCCTGGTCTCTTTTCTATCATTTTAACTTTATTTGTCTTGATAATGGGTTTTGACAGTGGGTGGAGGGTTACCTAAAATGTATAATGTTATACATTTTGAAATGTCATATAAAATTTGTTTTCAGAAACTATGCATTATCATTCCCTGCACTTGGTTTAATTATGTTATGGAATATTGATGTACATTGAAGATGGTGACATAAAGTTGTAGGTCTCTTTCCTTTCTAAAATATAAAAGATTAATGATGTATTTTAGAATTTCATTAATTTTAACCACATTAAAATATAAAAAATTAATTATGTATTTTTACAGAATTTCATTAAACTAGACGAGAAACAAAATCTTTGAACACAAGCAATTACTATACCAACATGGAATTTTTTGCATCAAATCTCATATTTCTATTGTGTAAACATGACCCAACGTCTACCTGTGATTGTATTCCTAATCCAGATAATTGAATCTCGTAAGTTTCATGGAGTAAACTGTGATTATTCCTCCTGTGTATAATTCCATAATTTGATGTGCCTATAGATATCTGAGATTTATTTCGACTGTTGTTAATGTTCCGGCCAAGGCAATTCTTCTCTATGATTCCTACTCCAACTCCGTATGAAGCTTTGCTTTTTGGACCATCGCACCAGATAATTCTCATGTCCATTGTCGCATAAATTGCTTAACATTAATTCACCCTGCGTTTTCTATGGTCCAGAACTACCGAAGCAGTTATTTCTTTGTCGCATTTCAAAACAATATAGTGCTAAGAAATAGAATACACAAAATAGACCAGCAATATAATATGAGAAGTTTCAACTGATATTTTTAAAATTATACAATGAATATGTGATGTCATCTCATAAAGATTTACTCTAAATCTTAACACCTTTCATAATCATTGAGGATAATTCACTATTATCTTAAATAAATAATACAATTATTTTAAATAAATAATACAATTCAAAGTGACAAGAAAACTTATTAATTAACACCTTTCATAATCATTGAATTGTCAATTGAGGATAATTCACTATTATTCTAAGTAAATAATACAATTAAAAAAAAAAACAAAACTTAATGATGGATAAGGTAACCCATAGATAAACATCTATGTCAAATCACATAACAAATGGACTTTAAAAATAGAACTCACATATTCACTTCACATATGAGGTTGGTGAGAAGCATTCCAAGTACGCAATAGAGAAGCCCAAGTGAAACATGACATGGCATGCACAACCTAATGGAAGTACATTGCAAATTTGAAAACTTTTTTATTGGTACCTTAAATTTATATTAATCATGGTATAATTTATTGAATCTAATATTTTCTTTTTAAAACTTTATAATTGTTTTTAAAGGCGCTCTACATTCTAATATGGGTTTAAAAATTTATAAAACAATAAAACTTCTTTTTAAAACTTTATAATTGTTTTTAAAGGCGCTCTACATTTTAATATGGGTTTAAAAATTTATAAAACAATAAAATACTATTAAATTAATAATAAAGAAATACAAAACATTAAAATATATATAAATACAAAAAAACAGTAAGTTGGATCAATCAATATTAGTTATAAAATCATCATCTATTCATCTTAATTCTTGAGTGTTGAGAGGGATAAAATCTCTAGAGATGTAAACCTTTAACCTTTTCTCAAGTTTTTCACTCTAAAAAAGGCTTGATAAATCTTGGATTAAGATGGATCTATACTAGTTTAAGAAAATAATTTTTAAATGAAAAAAATAACACTTCCTCTAGAAAATAATCCTTTATGGCTAGATGAGGACCTTGTTTTATTTAATAGCTACAAAAGAAGCTCTGAAGACCTAATTGAGAATTTGTTTGGTACTGAGTTGGTAAAGCTCTGCAGCTCTCAAGACCTAATAATTTGCAATGGAGTAATGAAGTGGCCCAAATCCAATCAAATGACTTGTATTCATGGGCTAGGTAGTAGTGTTGTAGATTATGTCATATCTGATATCCTTGTTTCCAACCAAATAACATATTTTGACCTTTTAAATGACCATGAGCCTCACTCTGATCATAAACCTTTAACCCTAACTCTAAAATTTTCCATGCACAAAAGCGCCATTGAAGATAATTATGATAATCAAAGGAATTTGCCCTTTGACAAAAGTAAAGTTGACATTTATTAAAGAATTTAAATAGTAAATTAAATCTCCTAAATTATAAGGACAACATTGAATAACTTTATCATAATTTTACAACTACCCTTTCCACTTCTACTAACAAGTTCTCTTTCAAGGTGTCTTATAAAAAGAATAATAGAACCACCAACCATTGGTATGATAAAGAATGTAAAATTTCTAGGAAATCCATTAGGGATGCTTCTAATGAGTCCTTAAAAATCTATAATATCAAAACATACAAAGCCCTAATTAAAAGGAAAAAAAAAGATATGATATCAATAAAAGACAAGACCAACTTTCACAACTATATAAGCTGAATCCTAAGAAGTTCTATAGCCAAATTCTAAAACAAAATACTAAATAAAATAATAGGATTCGCTTAAGGGACTGAAATTCCTACCTTAAAAGTCTTTACGAGTTCCCTAATGCCATGGACACCATTCCTATTGTCCCTACAAAAGAAGAAGTTTTTTCTTTAGACGACATAGAGTTTGAGGTTAAGCGACTTGCAAATGGGAAAACTAAGGACATTGAAGGCTACAAAGTTGAAATTTTTAAAATTGGAGGGCCAATCCTTATCCCTCACATACACAAGATCTTCAATTTAGTAGTCAAGCAAGGCTTCCCTAAACCTTGGACGCAAAGCCTCATTGTTCCTATTTTTAAAAATGGGGATAGAAACAATCCCTCTGATTATAGGACCATTATGATGAGCCTGATTTTAGCCAAGCTTTATGGAATTATTTTGGAAAAGAAGATTAGCCTTTGGATAGAAAGTCACAGTACAAGAGATAAAGGCCAAGCCAGGTTTAGGAGATATCATTGAACCGTGGACCGTCTTGTTACCTTTAGGATCATTGCAGAGGAGTTCCGCAATACTAAAAAAAATATTTTTTGTTGTTTTGTTGACTTTAGAAAATCTTTTGACATGGTTCCTAGGAAAAACCTTTGGAATAGGTTGGAAGAGATAAAATTCCCTCTCAAGGTGAGGGCTGCTACAATAAGGATGTATGAGAACGTTATTTCCAAGTTTAGAAACACTGAGGGATGGTCAAAAGAGATTAACTGCAATATCAGAGTCAAACAAGGTTGTCCCTTGTCCCCTACCCTTTTTGGCATATACATTGACAAGTTAGAAGATTGCTTGGAAAAAACAGGTTGTGCCAGTCGTACTCTCACTGGTATAGTCATCAATCTTCTTCTTTATGCCGATGATATCGTTCTTATGGAAATGAGTCCCCATGATCTTGAAAACTAACTAAGAATCCTCAAGGATTTTTGATCCAATATGGGTATGACTATTAATACTGATAAGACTAAGGTCATGATTATTAAATCCAATAAGATCCCTTATGATACCTTTGTATATGAAAATAACAACTTGGAGGAAGTGACTTCATACAAATATCTTGGAATTGATATTCACCACAAGCTCAATTGGAATTATAGCATTGAGAAAATGATTATTGGGGGATGGAAATCTTATTATGGTCTTGAAAATAATTGTAAATCAGTTGATATTTAGAGTTGGGATAAGAAGAAACTCCTCTTTGAGACTCCTTTTACACCTGTTATTCTTTATGGATGCGAATTCTGGGGCTGTAGTATCTCTCGTGAATCCTGGAGAAAGATAGAGTAAATACACATTAATTTTATAACCTATAATCTCAAAATTAAATGAAATATGCCCTATCCAATCCTCTTAGAAACAAGCCTCTCCCCCATTGAGAGCATGGCTATGAATATATACCTAATGTATAAGAACAAGTTAAACAACATGGAAGACAAGAGGCTTCCTAAAATTTCTTCAAAATCAAGTCATTACCACCATCGAATCAAGAGAGGATGGCATAAATATGCCTGGTCTTGGATAAACTATTGGGGAATCATCGAACACACCATTTTGCAGAATAAAAATACTATTAAAAAAAAACGCCATCAAAATTTAAGGAGAAAATGTGGTGTGATAAAGAGTTAGAGGAAAAAAGAAAATTAAGGTATTATAAAGATGTAATCAACCCTAATCTAGAAGATCAAAGTTATCTATCTGTTTTGCCAAGTGGAAAGAAAAAAATAAGCATTGCTAAGATAAGAACAAATTCTCACTAGCTCCATAGTGAAACTGAGCATTGGTCAATTCCTAAAACGCAATGGAATGAAGAAGTGTGTCACCTTTGTGACACTAAGAGGGTTGAAGATGAAAAACACTTTCTCTTAGATTGTCCAGCCTATACCCATATTAGATCTCATTTTCAAAATATTTGTCACACTACCAACCTTCCTAACTTATTAACTCAACAAAAGTATGGTGATCTTGGAAAGCTTCTCTTAATTCTTTTCGAGCACAGAAACAAAATTCTAAAGAATCACAAGTAAGCACTTACCCTCTTAAGGTCCGATAGACCAATTCGATCTTAATGAACGTTATATATATATATATATATATATATATATATATATATATATATATATATATATATATATATAATTTCAATTCACATCATATATGATTTATTAACTTTTCAATTTTTTCTAAAATGACATTTTATAATTTTATAAGTTGATTTTATATTTAATTTTTACTATATTCTTTAAATTTGTAAGTAAATTTGTAAGAAAGGACAATGGAAGGTTTTTTAGATATTAATATTTACAAAGTTAAATAATTTATCTATGAAAACAAAATAACCTATAATAATATATAATATTTTTCATTTATGGGTGACAGTAAATTAATGGTGGTCTCATGATGGTTAGTGGGAATGAAAATATGAGAAAACAAATAGTTCTCTATTAAATTAAATTTGAGTGCTTTCTCTAATTTTATTATCATTTATACATAAAAGAAAGATCATAGATGATTTTGGCATGTTGAATTCAATTCAAGTTCATGTACTGTAGATATGAACACCTCCTTTAAGTACCTTATCCCTCATAGGGACCTTGCTCCAAAGAGAAGTACATAGCTTACAAAAAGGAGATAAGAGACACATCCACTTCCAACTTGTATTTCTTCCAATTTTCCATTTCTTTTAAATAGGATTTCATATTTTTTCTTAAACCTATAGAAACAAACAAAAATAATAAGGGAGATAAGGAGTAGCCATGTTAGAGTCCTCTAGCATTAAAAAGATTGGGAGCTCATCCATTTATCAAGATAACAAATTATTATGATTTTAATCATCCTTCAATCTAGTTAATCAAATAGAAATAGATTCAAAAGTTTATATCTTCAAAAATAATTTTGAGAAATGGCTAATTTACCATATCATAATTCTTAAGTAAGTCAATATTGATAACAATGTCAATATTGATAACAATAAAGGGAGTTTTCTTTGTATTTACAAATGTAATCTCTATGTGTAATATCAATAAAGGGATTTTTCTTTGTATTTACAAGTGTAATCCCTATGTGTAATATAAATTGCATCATTTGTTTGTCTCATCTTAAAAAATTCAAAATACTCCAATATTGATAACAATAAAGGGAGTTTTCTTTTTATTTACAAATGTAATCTCTATGTCTAATATCAATAAAGGGAATTTTCTTTGTATTTACAAGTGTAATCCCTATGTGTAATATAAATTGCATCATTTGTTTGTTTCATCTTAAAAAATTCAAAATACTCCAAAGATATAACACTTGACAGTATTATTTAACCTACTATAATAAATTTAGAAATGATTATATATTAAGTTGCATAAAGAGATTGGTTTAAACTCATGGAATTAATATGTGTTATTAGTCCCTGTCATAGGCATAGAGGGATTATAGCTATCAATAATTCATTGACCTAGTATTAGTTTGTCCGTTGACCACAAATATTTGCATAATATCTAATGTTGGAACTAGGGAACAAAAAACATTGATTTTTATATAATAAAAAGTAACATATAGGTCATGATCTGATTGGATAACATATTGGAGGTCTTATTGCCAGCTTCTCTATTCCCAATATTTTATATGTTAATATATCCAAAGTTTTTGATTGTATACGGTCTTTTTGAATCACATATTTTTTTATGCATTTCTTGAAGGTGAATTAATGCTAGCATTAGTTCGAATGTTTGTCTTAGCATTTTCTACTAGCTAAATTTATCCCAATGTTTGATATGCTAGCGTATCCAAGGTTTGTCTATTTTTTATTATCATTAAGTACTTAAATTACGTCAATCCTGCCACATACATTCTTTCTTAAATGTTTACACAACTCTAGGCCCTTGGACGGTTCTGACAACCTTAAATGTTTCTGAGAGCCTTAAAAGTTTACCTAACAGGCCTTAGAGCCTTAAATGTTTACTTAACATGTATATCAAGGAACAAGCTCGACTTGAAAAATAAAAATAAATTTGAATAATTAATTGAATAAAATTTAACAAAACATTATCACATATTAACAAGTGCTCCATGGGAGCATAGTACCTGCTAGATTGAAGTGGGAATAAATGAGTGGGTTTCTATAACATTGTACCAAGATTTATAGTAATTTATAAATGATATAACACTTTTTACTTAATGAATAGTATAAACAATTATTTAAATTTTATTCAATATTATTTTTAACGTTTTAAAATGTAAATTTGGAATTTTGATTTTGGTTATGATAATGATATTTATTTTTATTTTTCATTTTTTATGTCCATCTTGTTCCGTGATATACATTTTGCACCCAACACTTCCGTCATATACATTTTGCACCCAACAATTACGGAGTAGCGGGTTCACATTTTTCATTTTTCATGTCCAACGTGTTCCATGATATACTTTTTGCACCCAACACTTCCGTCATATACATTTTGCACCCAACACTTCCGTCATATACATTTTGCACCCAACAATTCCGATTGAGTAATTTATAGAATATTATAACATTGTACCAAGATTTATAGTAATTTATATAATGCTATAACACTTTTTACTTAATGAATAGTATAAACAATTATTGAAATTTTATTCAATATTATTTTTAATGTTTTTAAATGTAAATTTGAAATTTTAGAATTTTGATTATGTTTATGATAATAAAGGTAAAATTTGTTTTTATTTTTCATTTTTCATGTCAAGCTTGTTCCTTGATATACATTTTTCACCCAACACTTCTGTCATATACATTTTGCACCCAACAATTACCGAGTCACGGAGTACCGGGTTCACATTTTTCATTTTTCATGTCGAGTGTGTTCTGTGATATACATTTTGCACCCAACACTTCTGTCATATTTGAGTAATTTATAGAATATTATAACATTGTACCAAGATTTATAGTAATTTATATAATGCTATAACACTTTTTACTTAATAAATAGTATAAACAATTATTTAAATTCTATTCAATATTATTTTTAATGTTTTTAAATGTAAATTTGAAATTATGGAATTTTGATTTTGTTTATGATAATAAAGGTGAAATTTATTTTATTTTTCATTTTTCATGTCCAACTTATTCCGTGATATACATTTTGCACCCAACACTTCCACCATATACATTTTGCACCCAACAATTAAGTAGTCGCGGGTTCATATTTTTCATTTTTCATGTACAACTTGTTCTTTGATATACATTTTGCACCCAACCCTTCTGTCATATACATTTTGCACCCAACAACTCCATCATATACATTTTGCACCCAACAACTCCATCATATACATGAGACTGAGTGATTTATAGAATATTATAACATTGTAATTTATAGAATATTATAACATTGTATCAAGATTTATAGTAATTTATATAATGCTATAACACTTTTTACTTAATGAATAGTATAAACAAATATTTAAATTTTATTCAATATTATTTTTAACCTTTTTAAATGTAAATTTAGAATTGTTATTTTGTTTATGATAATAAAGTTGAAATTTGTTTTTAATTTTCATTTTTAATGTCCAATTGAGGGTTCGCGGAGTAGCGGGTTCACATTTTTCATTTTTCATGTTGAGTGTGTTCCGTTATATATATTTTTCACCCAACACTTCCATCATATACATTTTGCACCCAACAATTCCGTCATATACATGAAACTGAGTAATTTATAGAATATTATAACATTGTACCAAGATTTATAGTAATTTATATAATGCTATAACACTTTTTACTTAATGAATAGTATAAACAATTATTTAAATTTTATTCAATATTATTTTTAACTTTTTTAAATGTAAATTTGAAATTTTGATTTTGTTTATGATAATAAAGTTGAAATTTGTTTTTATTTTTCATTTTTCATGTCCACCTTGTTTCGTGATATACTTTTTTCACCCAACACTTACTCCATATACATTTTGCACCCAACAATTACGGAGTCGCTTTGCGGGTTGGCGGAGTTGCTGGTTCACCCAACAATTCCCTCATATACATGAGACTGAGCAATTTAATTTATAGAATAGAATATTATAACATTGCACCAATATTTATAGTTATTTGTATAAAGCTATAACACTTTTTACTTAATGAATAGTATAAACAATTATTTAATTTTTATTCAATATTTTGATTTTGTTTATGATAATAAAGGTGGAATTTATTTTTATTTTTCATTTTTCATGTCCAGTTTGTTCTGTGATATACTTTTTGCACCCAACACTTCCTCCATATACATTTTTCACCCAACAATTACGGAGTCATTTTGCACCCAACACTTCCGTCATATACATTTTGCACCTAACAATTCGTCATATACATGAGACTGAGTAATTTATAAAATGTTATAACATTGTACCAAGATTTATAGTAATTTATATAATGCTATAACACTTTTTACTTAATGAATAATATAAACAAATATTTAAATTTCATTCAATATTATTTTTAAGGTTTTTAAATATAAATTTGAAATTTTGGAATTTTGATTTTGTTTATGATAATAAAGGTGAAATTTATTTTCAATTTTCATTTTCATGTCCAACTTATTTTTAATTTTCATTTTTCATGTCTAGCTTGTTCAGTGATATACATTTTGCACCCAAGACTTCCATCATATACATTTTGTACCCAACAATAACGAAGTCACGAGTTGACGAAGTTGTAGGTTCAAGTTTTTCATTTTTCATGCCCAACATGTTCCGTGATATACATTTTGCACCCAACACTTCTGTCATATACATTTTACACCCAACAATTCCGTCATATACATGAGAGTGAGTAATTTATAGAATATTATAACATTATATAACATTATATAAATTACTATAAATCATTGTACCAAGATTTATAGTAATTTATATAATTCTATATAATGTTATAATATTATGTAAATTACTTAGTCATGTATATGATAGAAATTTTGGGTGCAAAATGTATATGACAGAAGTGTTGGGAGCAAAATCTATATCATGGAACAGACTGGACATGAAAAATGAAAAACATGAACCCACAACTCCGCCAACCCCCCACTCTGTAATTTTTGGGTTACATGGGTTATGTATTAAATATTTCATGTACTATCAAACTTAGATACTAGGAACCTTCATTGATGTACCAGACATTAATAATTTTTGATAAATTTCAAATAAAACTAATTCGAGAATACTAAATTCTGCATGGATATCACATGTACTGCAACTTGCAACCCACACATTTACTCCCATTCCAACCTGGCAGGGACTACACTACCATGCAACACTTGTTTTTTTTGGTATTAGGATTAGGAAAGTCGAGTTCAGTATTTGTTACAATTTATTTGATTTTCTAGATTCATCCACAATAGCAAGGATATCATCTTCTAGACATTCATAGAAACCTGGAAAATAAATAGTCAACCACCAATCAAGACCAAGACTCTTATACTGGAAGGAGAAAACCACTTCTTTAATTTATTCTTTAGAAATTTCTACTTCCAATCCTTCATTTTATTCCTAGTTTGCAAACTTAGTGGTGCTTCGCTAGTAGACATCCAAATAATGGCCACTAGGGATGCCTTTTAAACACTCAAAGGACACAAAAAATCTAGGAAGCACACACAAAATTTTAAAACAGAAATGCATATATAGGGAAAATCAAATAGGCACAAACAACATTTGTATTAATTTTTAGAATTTATAAACTTCATACATAGGCCTCAATGGGATTCTACTATTGAATTATCTGCAAGGTCAAATAGTATTAAAAAATAACATTAAAATTTAAATTCTTGCTAGTTTTTAAGTCTTAGCTAGGATTAATAAGTTCTAAGGGAAAATGAAAAAAACATAAATTAAACTAACTTGGATCTATTATGATCTATTGCTACCAAGTTTCGTTGTTGCTTCATTTATTCTTCCTCTCTCTCTTTCTTTTTTTAGTTTTCCTCTTCTTCTTATTCTTTTTCCCCGCTCTTCTATCTATTCACTTCAACCTCTATTGGAATAGCAACATTTTTCTAGCAATAAGCTTCTACTAATGACAATCCTATCCAACTGTCTATTGGAATTGTCTCCTCTTCGTCCATCTCTATTTCTTGCACTTTTAAATTTCCTCTTATTCTTGTCTATGCAATTCTTCCTAGTAACATGTTGGAATTTCCCTCTCCCCATCATTCTTCTTGTTTTGTGAGAAAACCTCTACCAAGTGAACCTCTCCCTCCTCTTTTTCCCCTTATTCTTTTCCATTCTATACATTTTCCTCTTCTCGACCTCTTTGTTCTCTTCATCCTTGTGAGAGACTCATACACTCTCCTCTTCTTCTTTGTGAGGAAGATATTGATCCATTTTCCCTAGTCAATAATAAATTAAAATCCACTCCCTACAAAATAAAACAACTTCTCTGTAGTGCCCATATTTCAAATCAACGTTTAAAATTTCTTCCCAAATTTCTGTAATTTCTATAAGTCTTTAAAGAAGTAAAATATTCATAATTTACAATCTATCTCCATACTTACGTAAATAAAATTTGGCAATAGGTACTAAATTTAAGTAAACAAACCATAAAT
>ML778988.1:159686-177593 GCA_009831015.1 Picea engelmannii
CATACTTAAGCTAATCATAGTAAAAAAAATAATTAATTAATAACATATAATTAATTAAGGTTATATAATAATTAATTATAATTTAGCTAGTCTTTAGGATTATTTATGAAATTATTCATATTAATAAGTAAAGGGTCATTACATTCTCCTTAAGAGAAAAGGAGTGTAGCCTCAAAGAAAAGGCCATGTAGAGTCCATCCTACCCACTAACATTAACAAGAATTTAAGCCTCTAATTAAAGCACTAAATTTCCCATTAATTCAATTAAAGCATAACCATGTGAACATTTACCACAAAACAAGGGGTACCATCAAAGATTGGACATACCAAACATAAAATTGATGCAAGTGATATGAGGGTTTTTGTATTAGATGGAAAAGATATATACTGTCAGAGGATGGTTCTAGAGATGAAAGATGGTGAGATCATTTAAGCCCCAACCACCTCTAAAATAGATCAAGGATTTTAGGTTGGAGGGTTATATCCAATGGTGGAAATCATACGAGCCATTAATTTATTACCTAGATCTATGGCTCTAAAGATCCCACACCAGAAACTCTAGGTAAAACAATAGTAATACATCATGTTGAAGCCATAGGTTATTGTTAAAACTATAATGATGCTCCCTCAGTGTACATTCCCTTTCAACATGTACATAGGTACATTTGTGCCTCTTCTACTTCTTCCTTTGAATCAATACCTTGAACCACTTTTGATTTTGAATTTTTTTTAAGTATTTCTCATGTCTCCACAAGATATTCTCTACTACAATAAAATTTCTCATGGGGCAAGATAACTCCATATTGAAGTCAAGAAAACCATTTTTTCCTTCTATACTTCCACTCACATTTCAATGTGAAATGCTCACTTCTTGTTGGGCCACTACCATAACAATCACCATTTCTTCTTAATTCTACATGGATGCAATAAGGTCCCTCATGTTGTTCTCTCACTATCCCTCATTGGAATGATTCTCTCTAATGATATTCTTCCACTTCACCATATGTTGGTGAACCCTTCTCCCTTGGTTCTCCCAGGAACAAGAACCTCATTAGTGTACTCCATTTCCAAACTTCCTTTTCTTATATGTAGTGGAAAGGTTTTCTTCCATCACCTCTTCCTCCTCTAGTGTGCAAATTAGTCATGTGGATAATTGGATGAAAGATGTTATTCTTCATGCATGCACATATAGAATGATAAAACTACTTGAAAATCAATCACAATATCCTCTTCTTGCATGATAACTACTGCAAATTTCTCCACTTGCTCCTCCTCCTCACCGTCATCATATTATTATTTCAACATGTAGTGAATTCCATGATCCTCATCTTTTTCAATTACATCTACATCACCACAAGGGTCTCTTGTCTCGACTGGGGGGTTACAGACCTAGGGTTCGATAGAATTTACCAACAAAACCCCATAGGGGCCAACATATTTAATATTCAAAGATTGAAGAAGGTCTCACCTGAGACACCATGAGAATCATAGAGTCCATCGGTATTGTGCAAGGTGTGAAGGAATAAAACATACAGGAAACCTTCATGAACTGGTCAGTCAATCATTCATAACTACCGCAAGATATTGCATAGAATAATATAAAACATGCATACATTCAAGTCATAACTCATTAGATGTAGAGATAAATGTGATTCATGATGTATTCATTCATTCCAAGTAGTGAGATAAAACATGTTCATATCTTGATTAATATGCATTAAAATTCAAGGCAGAGTTGATCCATGCAATCATATATCAATCTACCTTCTCTCTCATACCAGGATACATAACAAAACTAGACATAACAAGAAGTGAAAACTAAGCATAACTCAAGATCTAGATAGTCTATCTCTAACATAACAATGAACTCTTTATTTACTCAAAATCCAAACCCTTACATACCTGCATGCATTCCCCCATATCTTCCATTGAGTGTGGCAATCATAAAAAACTTTCCATCTCATCCATAGCCTCAACCATGACGAGTCATGTTGTTACAAAAATAGTTACAATGATTCTTGAAGATCTTTTTGAATCTGACATGCATGCAGTTTCTTTAGTTCCTTACACATAGTACAAATGGGTTGGTGTGTGTAGTAAATACTTGGCTAGCACAAACACTAAAACTTGGCGTTGCATAGTGCATATTCTCAAGTGTGCACAAAATGCTGACTTGTGTCACGTGTGCATCCTATTGCAAACCTTAGGTGCCAAAAAAAACCCCAAAACTATTAGTTGGCTTGTCTTTGAGCC
The DNA here is from genome assembly GCA_009831015.1 of Picea engelmannii. Taxonomy (NCBI): domain Eukaryota; kingdom Viridiplantae; phylum Streptophyta; class Pinopsida; order Pinales; family Pinaceae; genus Picea; species Picea engelmannii. The sequence goes on from ML778988.1 coordinate 161,940, forward strand.
ACTGATGTTGTTTACAATGTGACATATGAGGTTGATGGCACTATAGTAATGTGTTTCTGGATGAATTCTGTTAAATGGACATCAACCTTGTCAAAAAATTCTTTCAACTCCTGTATCTTCTTGAAAAAATCCTCGACATCACTTGACATGATCATTGACAAGCTAAAGTTTATTTTCTCCACCAATTTTACATTTGGGACTGTTGTTTCTTTTGCATCCACAAGTTTGTGGTCATATAGCTGAGATTTTTCCCTTACATTGAGTGTGATTCCCGAGAGCCTCTATTTTTCATTGCAGGTTGATGCCATCTATCTAAGTTTGTCAATGGTTGTTGTCATGGCCTCTTGTCATTCGATGGGCAGTAAAGAGGGTAGTGTCTGCTGCTGTTGTGTGACATGTGCCTCAATTTCTCGGATCTAATAATTAATAGCTCATAATTTGGGGGAATTTTGGAGGTTTGTCTAGAGCTTGAAGCTATATTCTACCACCCTTGCAAAATCTGTGACCTGCACTTGCAACTTTGTTTGTTCCTCTTATGACATCGTAATTTTTTTTTGAAACTCATTTTTTTATTCGGGAGTGAGATTCATTTTTTATTGAAGCTCTCGGTTTTGTGCCTCGAGGTATTGGAATCTCTCCTTATCATAAACCATTTGATGGTGATGCTTCTCTTGGATTTCTCTATGCACGATGAGTTCTTGGTCATGCTATTGCTATAATTATGCATACGATTGGCTGAGTACATGGTTCCTGCCCCCCAGTTCACTCATAATTTTATCCATATAATTATGTAGGTCTTGTGAAGGCACTTGTGCCAACTCTAGCTCAATGTATGGTAATGGATGAGGTTTTTCAAATTCATAGGGCTCATTGGTAGTGTCTGCCAATGGGAAAATCCATTTTTGAGTACAATCTAGATCATCCCACTTTATTATGACAACCTATCTAATTTGACCACTTATTATGATAGTTATGTTTGATCTACCTAAGTCTTATTCTAATTATTGAGAGTGCCTATCTAGTGTGTACTCTCATCCCATGTAGGGTATGTCATCACCATGCATATGAATCTTGTGGGACATGACACTTCTTCAGTTGAATTCGATTCATTAGCCCCTACCATGGTTTTCCATTAGGTTCTGTTGTTTTCACACTACCAATTGGACCAATGTACCAACTTTGGGATGGTTTCGATCTCTACATGCACCATTGATGATGTGGGTTGTAGTTTTCCATTGTCTTGTAGTATGCATAGTCATATGTTTTTGTGTTTTCCTTGGGTCACTTTATAATTCCTTTCATTCTAGGAATAGCCTTGGGCATCTGACATCTTTCACAATAACTTATAGTTTCATGATGATGTTCATTACCCTTGTACTGATTAATCAATTCAAAATACATCGAGGGATGGAATATTACCTTGATACATTCCGCCACCTTCTTCCATTCCTGTATATCCGTGTGGTGTGTTTCCCACCAACATGCAAATGTCCCTTTGACTACTACATCCATGGATTATATCCTTTGGGTTTTTGGCACCAACTGTGTCATTTGTGCTAATAATGTGTCTACCAAATGTGTTCCATCAAACCTCAATATTTCACACAAATATGATCTAATACAACACACTGCCTTGGTGATATCTTCACATGTCTTGGTTGATATCTCATATAGATTGTTCTACCATTTGTCCATAACATCCTATGAATATGTATCATAGGAGTGAAGACTTCTCTAGCTCAATTTAACATTAATTTTTGGATTGACATAATCCTCCTTGGGCCCTATGATTTTATAGATGTTTTCGATGATGGAACTCTTCACATCCTCATTCACGGGCTTGTTATACTTTTCACCTTCATTTGGATTCAATGACACAATAATGCACAAGGTGTCTATCTCAAAGGACATGTGCCACTACTTTAGGTTTAGTTCTGCATTGTTATCAAATTCCCAATCAATGCCAATTAGAGATGGTTAGAGGTATGAGTCATCCATAATATCAATAACCTCAAAACATGCTTTAGTCTTTACCCCCTCAATGTTCACTTCCACTTTCTCTATCCTGCGAAAAGCATAGATTCTATATTGGTTGGAAATCCTGAGTTGGATAGGGGACCATATCAATTTTGGTTTACTGATCAACTCCCAACATTTCTTTGGAAATATGTTCATGTCATATCCCAGGTCCAACATGACACTGTCCATATCATAGTTTCTGATCTAAACTATAATTTTAAATTATCTTCCCATGTGCTTCTATCTGTGCACTTGACACACATCCTCTTCTGGTAGTGGGGCATAAATAGCCATAGTGGATTCCTCTTCCATATACATGTTGTTAACATGTGGGTCAATTTATTTGCATCTTTAGGATCACTTAACATATTAAGGAAACAATGCAAGAAGTCAATTGGTTTTTTGACTCTTCCTTGCAGGTAGTGTTGCATTATGTTTCCTCTCACACTATGCATCACATATCTTCTTGCATGCGTTCCTCTTCACCATTTCCTTCTGTGTTGTAGATTTTACCTTCTCATGCATGTGAGATTATTCCAACACTCTCTACACCATCTGTTGCAATTATACACACACTTGAGCTTCTTCCAGTGTCCTCTATACTATGCACTACAACTCTTCACGTGCTCTATCCTCTTCTAGATCCCTTTGTGCATCATGTAGGAATTGATTTTGTTGTGTGGCATCGAACTTGAGAGGTTTTTTTTTTTCTTTTATAATATTCCATTCTATATTTTGACCTTAATTTTCTCCTCATTCTGAGTCAAATCCCATTTGATTGCCTCCTCAGGTTACCACTCATACATCAACTTCTTCTTTTGTCTTATTACCTTTGTGTGGCTTCATAGTCACCATATTGTAGTGCCCCTTACTTTCTTCCCATTTTTCCAACAAGTCTAGGAAATCTTATGTGACATGATATATGCTATGAAAATACCCATAGAGTGCATGTGGCTTGGTATATAATGATGATAGGTGACCTAATTTTCCAAATTTAAAGCAAGTGGGTGGTCTCCCTCCACCACCACCTATCCTCTTTCTCTTCCTCATCCATAACATCCTCTATGGTATCCTTGGTATCCTCCTCTATTAAATTCTCTATGGTATCCACCCTTCTATTCTTCATGAACCCAAAAAGCATATGCAATGTGCTCCAACATTATTTGCAATGACCAACAATTGTCCACATCATGTCTCATAGATTTTCAAAACTCACAAAATGGAGTGTGCGTAGTCTTTTGATACTTTTGTAGTATTGGGAAACATAGTACACCACACATATTGCACACCACCTTAGACTTAACCATATATTGTAGTTTCATGGTGAGGTTTGCAAGTTGATATTATACCTGTGCCAACCCTATTGATGTTTCGCCACCTCCTAGCATAGCTTCTAGGTGCATCGATATTTCCATGGCCTCCGTTTGGGTCATCACTTTATGTCGTGTGAGAAGAACGTGAATATGGGGTAGCAACTCTGCAATAAAACATTATTTATGTTGGAAATATTGGATCTGAAATGTTAGTCTATCCAAAAACATTTTGAATCACTGGTTATAGTCCCACATCGTTTCCCCAATCTTTTTCTTGATCTCTTTTATCTTAATGATGCACTATGATTATGGCTTATGATTATGAAATTTTCTAAGTAGATATGTCTTTATCTTCCATCAGTGAAATATCCTTATACTTCATGTACCATGTCAAAGCTTTGTCTTTGGAGGTGGTCTCCAATTGTGCAATCTTGGATGCCTCATCTATGACTCTCTTCATAGGCCATATATTTTAACATGTAAGCTAATGTTTTTCTGCATAATCTTTTCCCATCCCATGAAATATGGGAAGCATTAGATTTGAGTCCGGGTCCGCCAAATTCAATCAAACACCTCATTTTCCTGACTAACTATTACTTATTGTTGTTGATACTAACGTTCCTCCTTGTGAAGTCTTTTTGACTTTAGTTTCTCCTCCACTAGTATATTCTAGTGTATCTTCTTCTTCTTCTCTTACCTCTACACTATCTTTGGTTTCTTCTTCTTTATGGAAAATGTGCAACAAGGGGGGTGTTTCAAAGAGTGGGTTTTGTTAGCACTAAAAGTTTTTCTTAGACTGATAAAGAGAAAGCCTAATACCCATAAATAAATTCCATAATTTGGTAAAAGTTTTGTATAAGTTAAGCTCAAGTGCAACAAATATTCACATAATTATATTTAAATATCATCACAAAATATCCACAAGGTATACACCAACAAGAAAGGATTGAATAACGTCAGATCAATTTTTTTGAAACATAAATGAAAGATGGAAGACTAAGAAACCTGTAATACATGCATCAAATCACAACATGAAATTCTGAGGCACATATAACATAAATTCTCATCAAATGAACCTCCTAAATAATGAGAATTAAATCTCCGATAACACTTGCATCAGTAGATAACAACAAATCCTCTATTGCAACATTTTAACAAGAAATGGAGATGAATAATTCATTAATAATCCACATCAAAGAAATATTGAATACATTATATGGTAATAAGAAAAGAGACCGATCTTTGATTAACCAAGATTCTTAAATTTAATATATACAGTCATGGAGACTTTACACGGTTGGTTGCAAAAATAATATAAGTTCCCCTATCTAGAATCACTTGAACCCCTCTCTTGATTCCTCTCACCCATTAAATAGAAAATAACATAAAAAAATATGCTTAGGATGTCGAATCCCATCTCTTTCATTGGATTATGGGCCTTGGATATAGGTGGCAACAGTCAAAGAGATAAAAATCCAACAAACTGCTAAATTTTAGGAAGTTGTTGGAAGTCATTAATAAATCTGTTGCCAACTCACTACATGAGGTTTAATGGAGCTAAATATTAGGTGCAAGTGTTCTTTATCATCTAACTAATCTTTTGGAAGTCATTCGAACTCTCATTGACAAGTGACAACCTCCAAACAAGGAGAATATCCAATAATTGTCTGAATTTCAGTACACTAGTGTTTTAATTTTATCTTTCAAATGCCAAAATGGGTCAGGTTGATTTTTGTTCATTAGGTCAATTCCATTATCATGCTCCTCCAAAAACAATTTCAGAAAAAACCACTTCACCATTTGGGATTTATGATACAGGAAATGAGTTTACTTTCCTGTAGGTGGTGTTTTCAACATTTTTCCCAAATGAAGAATTTGGTCAGGCTGAATTTTGGTCAGCAAGTCAACAAGGATATGTTTCTTCTCCGCACCAAGTTGGGGAAAAAACCAGTTTGTATTTTTATATATATTATGAAAATGAGAGTGTGTTTCAAACTGTTCCAGTTTTAATTAGTTCGTAGCGCCTTCAACATGATGTGTTGCGAACTTTCTTGTAGGTGTCATTTTTTCCCTTTGTTGACTGCAACTAATGCAAAAAAATGCAAGAAAATTTTGAATCTTTTCCAAAATATCCTACAACCTCTGAGCCAAGAATAATTTCCTCCAAGGGAATCAATAACCACAATTATAAGCATCATAAGACAATAATGTTTCTTAGGGTTTTGTTGGAAGTAAGGTTTCTACTAGAATAATATTTGCATAGTCTATGAAGTAACTTGAAGCTTGAATAATGGATGAAATGATAATGACAAGATTGAATGAAGTCTTGAATAACTATATTTCAAAGCAATTGTGAAAAACATAGAGTTTGAAACACTAGTTCGATTTGCAGCAAATCGGTTTGTAGCATAGTTTTACATTAGAATATCTGGCATAAAATCCCACTCCTTGGTGCAAACAAACCATCTTGTCATCACCTTAAAACTTCCACCATTGACCTATTCAGAAAGTTTGCAGTGCCTGTTTGCAGCGCTTTTCACAAATGGTAATGCAAAGCCACAATGGTGAACCCTGTGAGATGTATGATGATAAAATGGAACTAAAATCTAAAAAACACCATTAGATACCCTTTAGAAATCATAATCATAAAATATTCAATACATGCCCTGTTTGGAGTGTTGCGAACTTCTAGGAGAGTTTGCAACGCATATGATTTATGAATTGACAAGACACTTTAGGTGGTTGGATGAATGTCTAAGACCCTTTGGACACTTGTTTGGATGACAACATTTGATGGTGACCTTCACTTTACCTATTGTGCAAATGATGACAACCACCCTTATAACACTAATACTTGACAATGTATTTTGATCAGCTCTATATCCAAGGTTAAAATCAAGCACCTTGATTTATTAACATGAAAAATAACTCAAAAACCTTTAACAACTGAACCCTATGACTCAAACCTACAAGATTAAACAAATGACTAATATAAGAAGGATTGATCACATGACTGAAAAAACCCAATGGTGTCCTTTAGTACATATCATGTGCTAACATTGGCTCCATAGTGGAGACCTCCTTGTGAGGCTCCAAGAACCTCTGGAGATTTATTTCCCTTTATCCAAGGGATATGGAGTCAAAACTGATCTACTTCAAACCAAAAACTGAAAACCATATGCTCATGGTTTGGGATTATTTATATAAATAATCCTACTCTAACCAGTTCTCCAATCTCCTCAAGTAAAATAAAATTTCCATAGCATCCATGAAAGTAGCTTCATGACTGATAGAATTTCATCTCTGTAATTGGTAAATAAATAATAGTAGAGACATATCAATAACCATAGAAAATTCTTTTGAAAATCATACTTACTTTCAAATGCTGGTGGTATGATAAAGTCTGAAAAATTCCAAAAAAATGAAAAATAGGCCTCCAACACCATTGCTACTCGGTCTTCAAAACCAAGATAAAAAACCTGTACATCCAGAAGAGATGGCTGCCACTGCATGAATTATCTTTTGCTGAGAAAAATGTGACTTCCCTGTTCCTTTAACAACAACTCTTGGGCATAATTCATTTCATGACAATCAAGAGAAACATAATTCCTTTGATCATGTAATAAAAAACCTTGACCAAATATTGAAAACATATAATCCTAGATGTCATCATAACCAAACAAAGGCTGCTAGTTTTCAATACAAATTGTATGATTCTTTGGAGCAACAACTTCTTCTTCAACAAAATGATCACATGGTAATTGCATGGTAGGAGTTAAGAAATTCCTACTATGATCAACTGAAAGTATATAATCATCTATACAATCATCCTCTACTAAATTGTTAAGTTGATTTAAATAATGACTACAATCATAGTCTATTTACCTATCAACAGAAAAATCTTAAAATGATGTAGAAGACTGTGTCAACTGTATTTTTTGTTCATAATCATCCTCTTGTTCTTCTGAATGCAATCATTCATCACAAAAATGATCTCGAAGTTTATCACAAGCCTGAAAGTTCTCCTCAATTTCTTCAACATCCTCAAACAACTGTGCTAATGATAAAGATTTCCTTTCTCTCAGAAAAAGGACAAGAACAGGGTATTGAGCTTCTAAATAGTACATCATGGCAGCAATTTTAGAAGGCCAAATCTCCAAAGGAATACTACAAATAAAACAGTAAAACCTCCTATTGAATACAGTGAGAACTTTATCCTTCTCTCTCCTCAAAGCATGGAACTCAGTTAAGTAATGGTCAAAGTATTTTTTCTCTCCCCAATATCTAAAAAATGCACCATATAACTCAACCCATGAATCAATAGAACTAGCCTCCTTATTTTTAAACCATAAAGAAACATCCCCAACCAAAGATTTGGAAAATAACCTCACTACAACATTCTCATGCATGATTTCCAAACTGTCAATGAAAATTTGAAAAGCTCTCAAATGCTTCTCAACTATGATATGACCTTCCCCAATAAAAAGAGGTAGATATTCTAGAAACTTGGGAGGGTAAGGATGAAGAGTAAATGATAGCTTTAAGGGTTTAAAAATTTTCTCTCTAATTCTTGACTGAACTTCAATGGGATGAAAGTGATATTCAACAGGTTGATTGCAAATTTCAACAGAAATGATAGAAGGTAATAAATCAACTCTATAATCTATAGGCTACCAAGAATAATCAAGTTCAAGGGATATGGATATATATACATAATCTTCCTCATGGGTTTCAACTGAAGGGATGGGATCAACATATATAATGAAGGAAGAATGTAGAATTTCCTTATCCAAAGAGGGATATACAATAGTAGGCTTATGGTCATTTGAATAGACAAAGAAAAGGATAATTCTTCTTACATGTGAAGGAAAGGACAAGAACAAAACCGAGGAAAAATAAAATAAGCTCCTGAAAGAAACTTATGACTTGATACGTAGAATTCTCGTGTCTTCCTTTCATCTTTTTCTATCTGAGCTCATTCTTCAGTGGAGTCTTGTGACTGATTTGAATCACCAATAAATTCTTCAAATGTGTGGAGCCTCCATGGTGAAAAATTGTTGTCTGTTTTGTCATCAACACTTGTTCACCATGAAGTGTTGGTCATAGTCTTTGTCATATAGCCTAGCGAACATATCTTCATGTCTTTGATCCCCGGAAATGAGGCCAAAAATGTTAGCACTAGGAGTTTCTCTTAGACTGCTAAAGAGAAAGCCTAATACTCATCAATAGATTCCATAATTTGGTAAATTTTTTGTATAAGTTAAGCTCAAGTGCAACACAAATTCAGGGAACTATATTTAAATATCAACACAAAATCTCCACAAGGTATACACCAACAAGCAAGGATTGAATAAATTCAGATCAATGTTTTTGAAACATAAATGAAAGACGGAAGACTAAAGAAACTTGTAATACATGCATCACATCACAACAAGAAATTCTGAGACACATATAGAAAAAAATCTCATCAAAGGAACCTCCTAAATAATGAGAAATAAATCTCTCATAGGACTTGCACCAGTAGATAACAACAAATCCTTTACTGCGACATTTGAACAAGTAATGGAGATGAATACTTCACCAAAAATCCACATAAAATCAAGATTGAATACATAATATGGTAATAAGAAAAGAGATTGATCTTTGATTAATCAAGAGTCTTAAATCTGATGTATACAATCATGGAGACTTTACACAGTTGGCTGCAAAAATAGTATAAGTTCCCCTATCTGGAATCACTTGAACCCCTCTATTGATTCCTTTCACACATTAAATATAAAATAAAATCCAAAACATTCTTAGTATGTTGAATCCCATCTCTTTCATTGGATGCTGGGCCTTGGAGATAGGTGGCAACATTCAAATAGACAAAAATCCAACAAACTGCTAAGTTTTAGGAAGTTGTTGGAAGTCATTAATAAATTTGTTTCCAACTCACTACATGAGGTTTAATAGAGCTAAATATTAGATACAAGTGCTCTTTAGCATCTAACCGATCTTTTAGAAGTAATTCAAACCCTCCTTGACTAGTGGCAACCTCCAAACAAGGTGAATATCCAATGACTGTCTGAATTACAACACTAGTTTGCAACGCACTAGTGTTTTAATTTTATCGTTAAAATGCCAAAATGGGTCAGGATGATTTTGGTCATCATGTGAATGCTGTAATCATGTGCCTTCTAAAAAAATTTAAGAAAAACCCACATCACCATTTGGGATTTATGATAAACTATTTAGAAGAAGCTGTTGCAGGAAATGAGTTTGCAGCGCCTGACAATGGCTCTATGAACTTTCCTGTAGGTGGTGTTTTCAACATTTTTCCCAAAAAACGATCTGGGTTAGGATGATTTTTGGTTAGAAAGGAAAAAAGGCCATGTTTCTTTTCCACACCAATTTTGGGGAAAACCCAGTTCGTATTTTTCTAGATATTATGAAAATGAGAGTGCGCTGCAAACTGTTCCAATTTTAATTAGTTTGCAACACCTTCAATAGGATGCGTTGAAAACTTTCTTGTAGGTGTAATTTTTTCCCTTTGATGACTGCAACTGATGCCAAAACATGAAAAACACTTCTAAAACTTTGCCAACATATCCTACAACCTCTGAGCCAAGAAGAATGTCCTCCAAGAGCAACAATAACCACAATTATAAGCATCATAACACAAAAATGTTTCTCAGGGTTTTGTTGGAAGTAAGGTTTCTACTAGAACAATATTTGTAGAGGTTATGAAGTAGCTTGAAGCTGGAATCATGGATGAAATGATGATGACAAGTTTGAATGAAGTATTGAATATCCATATTTGAAAGCAACTATGCAAAACAGAGAGTTTGCAGCGCTTGTTCGATTTGTAGCAGATGGGTTTGTAGCAGAGTTTTACATCACAAGACCCAGCATCAAATCCCACTCCTTTGTGCAAAAAATCCAACTTGTCAACACCTTAAAGCTTCCACCATTGACCTATTTAGAAAGTTTGCAGCTCCAGTTTGCAACTCTTTTCACAAATGGTAATGAAAAGCCACAATGGTGAACCCTGGAAGATGTATGATGATATAATGTAATTGAAAGCTAAAAATTGCCATTAGATACCCTTTATAAATCATAATCATAAAATATTCGACACATGCCCTATTCAGAGTGTTGCGAAATTCTAGGAGAGTTTGCAGTGCATTTGATTTATGAATTGACAAGACACTTTAGGTGGTTGGATGAATGTCTAAGACCCTTTGGACACTTGTTTGGATGACAACATTTGATGGTGACCTTCACTTTCCCTCTGGTGCAAATGATGACAACCACCCTTATAACACTAAGACTTGAAAATGAATTTTGATCAGCTCTAGACCCAAGGTTAAAACTAAGCACCTTGATTTATTAGCATGAAAAATAACTCAAATTTTTTTAACAACTTAACCCTATGACTCAAACCTAGAATCTTAAACAAATGACAGATATAACAAGGACTTCTCACATGAATGACAAAAACCAATGGTTTCCTTCAATACATATCATGTGCTATTTGGTTCCTTCATAATATCTCATCATATTTGGTGAGGGATCCCAAAGAGATTCCTACATTTGGCCATGTAAGCCTACTCACAATTTCTAAGGCCTCTTGCTCTTCTTGAATGGATCCATCGCTATATTCTATTGTGTTGGTGCTACTACTTCGTGCTCCATATTCCTCTGATGTGACTACATCTCTCACTAGCCAAGGGGATATGACTTCATCTTATTCAACCTTACTCCCACTACTTCTAGTATCCTATCTTGATACCTTACTCCTAATGCCACATCTATTTGTAGACCTCTTTTCTTCTATGATTCTCTCAAGCACAGAACTGCCTCCCACACAACCTTCTGGTGTCATTTCTTTTCTCTTCATCTTGGGTCTGACTACTCATTATTCACCCTTTACTTCCTTTTCTCTACTCCTTTGCTCAAATGTCCTCCTTAGATCAACTCGTCTTGCATATCTCTTGGATCTTTTTCTCCTTTTCTCTTCTGGGTCCATTCTCTTCTCACCTCATCTCATATTTTTTTGGATCCATTCTTTCTCTTTGCTTCCACATTCTTTCCATACCCCCCTTCTGTGCGAGGGGGTGTGTGTGGTTACACTACCATTCTATGGGGCTCCATTTTCATTATACTCTTCTCTATGAACAACATCTTTATCCATAAATGGATTTCTTCCGATAATCTCCTTCTAGGGATGAATGCAAATTTTATTTCAGCACTACTGAATGACTCATTGCACTCAATAAAACACTCCACAATACACCCTTCTTTCACATTCTCAACTAGAAATCGATATATCTATCCCACTTATTATCTAGAGATCTAATCCTATTAATCATATTTTGGTCCCAAACCATTGATTCTTTGGATCTCCATGCATAGTTAATATATGTCTTCCTTTTCATACACTCATGCAATAAGAAAGGAAACTCAAAAAAGAAAATTTCATTTAAATTTGTATATATGTACCTTTATTTCCAATGTTCAAGGTTGATTTGTAGGTTCTTGGACTCTCATACCATGAACACATCCTCCTTCTCATATATCCAATTTTTTATCTCCTTCATGGAAGGTTTCCACCTCATTTTCTTCCTTCAACATGTAGTACAAAATGTTCAGGTCTTGACAACAAAACCATTTATTGGCTTGATTGGTGTGTTACAGACCCAGGGTTTGATAAGATTTACCAACAAAACCCCATAGGGGATGGCATATTCAATATTCAAGGACTAAAGAAGGTCTCACTTGAGACACCATGAGAATAAAAAAGGCCATTGGTCTTGTGCAAGTTGTGAAGTAATATAAACATATAGAAAACCTTCGTGAACTAGTCATTTAGTCATTCATAACTACCACAAGCTATTGCGTACAATAATATAAAACATGCATACATTCAAGGAATAACTCATTAGATGCATAGATACGTGTACTTCATGATATATTCATTCATTCCATTCATTCAAAGTAGTGAGATACAATAGGGTCGTATCTTGATCAAGTTACATTAACATTCAAAACATAGATGAACCATGAATTCAGATCTCAATCTACCTTCTCTCTGATACCAAGACACATGATAAAACCAAACATAACAAGAAGTGAACACTAAGAATAATGGATCTATGTCTTTTCTGTCTCTAACATAACAATGAACCATTCTTTGTACCCAAAATACAAACCATTAAATATCCACATGCATCCCCCCTTATCTTCCACGAACCATCACAATCATAATAAAATTGTCAACTCATCCATAACATCAACCATGACTAGTTGGGTTGTTGCAAAAATAGTTACAATGATTCTTGAATATCTTTCAGATTTGGCCTCCATGTATTTTCTTTAAGTCCTTGTGAGCAATACAAAATGGGTTGGTGCACACAACAAGTTCTTAGTTGACACAGATGTTGAAACTTGGCACCACACAATGCATATTCTCATATGTGCATGTAGTGTTGATTTGTGGCATGTGCAACCTTTTCCAAACCTTATGTGCCAACAAACCTTGTGGCTTGATTGGGGGGTTACAGACCCAGGGTTCAATAGGATTTACTATCAAAACCCCATATGCACCAACATATTTAATCTTAAAGGATTGAAGAAGGTCTCACCTGAGATGCCATGAGAATAAAAGAGACCATCAATCTTGTGCATGGTGTGAAGGAACAAAACATATAGGAAAACTTCGTGAACTTATCACTCGGTCATTCATAACTTCCACAAGATACTACATAGAGTAATATTAAATAGGTATACATTCAAGTCATAACTCATCAAATGCAGTGATAAATGTTCTTCGTGTTGTGTTCATTCATTCCATTCATTCAAAGAAGTGAGATACAATAGGGATGTCGCTTGCTCAAGGTGCATTAAAATTCAAAACAAAGATGAGCCATGCGTTTAGATCTCGATTTTCTTCCTCTCTAATACACAACAAAACCAGACATAACAAGAAGTGAAAACTAAACATAACTTGTAATGAACCAAGTGCTTATAAAATAACATAAGTACACACCATGTACATAATGTGAGCATGGAACACAACTCCAATGTATATAAGTTACACAATAACAATTTAAAGAATAGGGGAACCCCCTCCAAATAACCAAATACCATTCATACTTCACAATTCACCTCTCATAATAATGGATACATGATCTCTTATATATAGCTATTCACACTTGCACATGAGGCCCATTTTCTACTATGCTGACCCCATTACATATATATTTACACATTACATGTACATTTAGGAACATATATGCCCCCACTTGGGGTCATATCATATACATTTAGCCATATATATGCCCCCCTTGGGTCATAACATAGTACCCTCCTTCAACATGCTTTGTTTTCAAAGCTTTTCAATTAAAGGCTTCACATGTGATGAAACCACACAATATGATTTTCTTATGTTCCTTCTTTCTTGATTCCATTATTGACGATCTATCCATCCAAAATCAATTATTTTCGGTCTTAATCCTTGGTGTCTAGTTGTTGCATAATTTTCTTTCCTTTCATTGCATGTGTTTTTTTTGTAGCTTCTCCAATTTGTAGTGGTTGTTGGTCTCTGATAATAGCTTGTTGAAGAGTAGTTTGGTGATGCCTTGTTCCATGAATATTTACTAGTATTCTGTCTTCTTCCTTTATAATGTTGATATCGTCCTTCTTGTCTTCCTTAAAATGTTTCCTGCTAATGGGGGTGTTGATATGGTTTCATATTTGATGGTGTTCCTTCACTCCGTACATGCATTTCATCTATCTTATTTTAAGAGAAAATGACATCCTTGATCATCTTTGCTTGGTATTTGATTACTCTAGTCTTGGATATAATACCATCATATTTGGCATGTACATCCTCTAGATGAAATTCAATTTCTTCAAGTATCTTCCAGTGAACTTCTTGAATCTCGTCTTCTTTCTCTTTTTGAAGCTGCAATGTCACCCCATTTATCAAATTTTGATGTCCTTGTTCAATTCTGGATTGCATTTCTGATTTTACCTCATCATTATTTAGGGATTCTTCAACCTTCTTGCAAATTTCCTTTTCAATTATTTTGGTGGATTCTTCATACAAGATCCTTTCTAGGATCCTCCCTAAAGAATATATGATTGTTTTACCTGGAACACCTATTTGAGACCAGTTATAGGACTAGTTAAAAACCCTATCTTGCACATAGTGTATCTACAAAATTAAAACGACCCAGAAGCTTACCTTTTTGCCAAAAATACCTTGATATTTATTTTGAATAACATTTGATTTTCACGATATTAAGCATCATAGAAAAACAGTTATAGTGAAAATGATAATATGACTTTCTTGAGGAAGAAAAACCCTAGGATCGGTGCTTTGATACCAAATGCTTACAAATATCATAAAATAATAGAAGTACACAACATGTACAAAATTTGAGCATGGAGCACAAATCCAATATAGATACGTTACACAATAACTCCTTAAAGAATAGGGGAACACCCTCCAAATAACCAAATACCATTCATACTTCACAATTCACCTCTCATAATAATTAATACATGATCTCTTATATATAGCTATTCACACTTGCACATGAGTCTCCATTTTAGACTAGGCCGACCCCATTACATATATATTTACACATTACATGTACATTTAGTCGCATATATGCCCCCCTTTGGGGTCATATCATATACATTTAACCATATATATATTCCCCCCTTGGGTCATAACATAACTTGATCTTTGACTCATCTATATCTAACATAACAATGAACTTTCTCTTTATTCAAAATTCCAACCCTTACATACCTGCATGCATCCCCCTATATCTTCCATGGAGTGTGATAATCATAAAAAACTTTCCAACTCATCCATAACCTCGACCATGACTACTTGGGTTGTTACAAAAATAGTTACAATGATTCCTAGGGATATTTTCCAATCTTTCATGCATGTGGTTTCTTTAAGTCTTTGCACATAGTGAAAAATGGGTTGGCACATGCAAAAGATCATTGGATGGAGTAGATGATAGAAATTGGTGCCACACAATGCATATTCTCAAGCACACATGCACTGCTGACTTGCGACACGTGTGCAACCTCTGCAAACCTTAGGTGCCAACATGGTATTTTCTACTTCCATTTGTTTTTAAATTCATCTTCCCTCCATCATATTTCCTTTCCCATTTTATCATACTACTTTGTAGCATTGACACTCCATGATGGTGCCCTTTCTTCTCATCTCTTGCAACCTCAAAGTTCTCATCTATTCTTATGCACTCATAAACAATTAAATGGTTAGATAAAACAAGTGTTCCTTTTGGGCCCT
>ML778988.1:177643-248172 GCA_009831015.1 Picea engelmannii
GGTGGTGGTTACACTACCATTCTATGGGGCTCCATTTTTCATTATACTCTTCTCTACGAACAACATATTTATCCATAAAGGGATTTCTTCTGATAATCTCCTTCTAGGGCTGAATGTAAATTTTCTTTCAGGGCTGCTGAAGGACTCATTGCACTCAATAGAACACTCCACAATACACCCTTCTTTCACATTCTCAACTAGAAATCGATAGATCTATCCCACTTATTATCCAGAGATCTAATCCTATTAATCATATTCTGGTCCCAAACCATTGATTCTTTGGCTCTCCATTCATAGTTAATATATGTCTTCCTTTTCATACACTCATGCAATAAGAAAGGAAACTCAAAAAAGAAAATTTCATTTAAATTTGTATATATGTACCTTTGTTTCCAATGTTCAAGGTTGATTTGTAGGTTCTTGGACTCTCATACCATGAACACATCCTCCTTCTCATATATCCAATTTTGTATCTCTTTCATGGAAGGTTTCCACCTCATTTTCTTCCTTGAACATGTAGTACAAAACGTTTAGGTCTTGACAAAAAAACCATTTATTGGCTTGATTGGTGTGTTACAGACTCATGGTTTGATAAGATTTACCAACAAAACCTAATAGGGGATGGCATATTCAATATTCAAGGACTAAATAAGGTCTCACTTGAGACACCATGAGAATAAAAAATTCCATTGGTCTTGTGCAAGTTGTGAAGGAATATAAACATATAGAAAACCTCCGTGAACTAGTCATTTGGTCATTCATAACTACCATAAGCTATTGAGCAGAATAATATAAAACATGCATACATTCAAGGAATATCTCATTAGATGCATAGATACGTGTGCTTCATGATACATTCATTCATTCCATTCATTCAAAGTAGTGAGATACAATAGGGTCGTATCTTGATCAAGTTACATTAACATTCAAAACATAGATGAACCATGAATTTAGATCTTGATGCAGGAGCATCACCAGTAGGTAGCAAGCGCACGTGGATTGTGGAGGACAGTTCGACAAGCACCAACACATTTCTTGTTGAAATGTTTTGAAGTTTGAAAGTGCCATATAATTAATGGGATAGTTAATACAGGTGTACTCACATTTATGGAGGAGCATTGCAATTAGACCTTGAGCATCCCGCTCTTGTTTGAAGTAGATAGAGGCATTTATGCAAAGTTAATGTAGGTAGATAGAATTTAATTCTAGATTAGACAGTTTTAGAACACAAGAGGGAAACGGGATATAGACACCCTCATTGTATAATTGTAAGATTATTATGAGCATAGAACATAGAGAAGAGGGCAGAGAGCTATAGTTGAAAACACCCATGTACAAAGATTTGAATTAATAGAAAGAGCTTCGATTCAAATTCATGGTGCCGTATTTGTTCTCTGTGTATGCATGTTGAATGTTATTCTCATGGATGTTTACTTTCTGTTATACATTTTCTTTATATGCTGTGTATATGATTTCATGCTTTGTGTTTGAAGTCTGAGAGAGAGTAAGGAATGAGTTTCAATTGTTTCTCTATCTGAGCCAGAGTTTTCCTGCAAGGAGTGCAGTGAAGTTGTCCACAAGGAGTGCCCTGACAAGATTTTGGAGTTTTATCTCTGAAAGATCAGGAGGGTTAACGTTGTTCTCATTCTTGCAGACGTGCAAGATGAGTACAGGAGCTGTGCAAGGTGTGTGCAGGCAGAGTAAAGTCTCAGGGTTTGCGAATCTGATTCATGAATTGTTGAGAGACTGCTGTCGCAGGGAGTGCATAGAGTCGAGGAGGTTCAATATTTGGAAGCATTGAAAGGTTGCCACAAGGAGTGTGCACAAGAATTTTCCCGAAAGGACTTGGAGATTTTCAGGTAAGCTCAGGAGGGTTAGTGCCTTCAAGTGTTGAGAGGAGACGTAGGAAGTTTGTGTTACAGGCGGGTAAGTTCTGCGAAGAAGAACTTGTTCAAATTCACAGGAATTGTCAAGAAGGAAGAGACGGATGGTCGTAATTCTCCATGGAGAATTCATGAAGTCCTGCGAGATGTCAGATCTCGCAGACAAGCGGGGAGATTATGGTGGCCGCTATTCTGAAGCACAAGTCCAAGGGAAATCAGAGCTGTTGATCAAGATCAACGTGGACCATTGGATCTACCCCTGAAAGTGCATTTCGGGAATTCGTGGGTGGAAGGACCGAAGCTTCGACATTTGGATTCGCGAAATTGCAAAGTCTGAGGTGGGCCCATGGAAGAGACAGGTGGATGCGTGTCGTCTGTTGAAAGAAGTAAATACCCCATTGACCTCTCGTGTTTCAGGGATTCATGAGACAAGAGCTGGGAGTTCGACATCGAAACTCACTAAGCGACATCGAAACTCACGCATGAAGGGCGCTGACAAGAGAAGGAGCGTGCCCGTATCAACATTTCAGGTATTGTGAGATTTGGAAACAAGAGTTGAGAGTTTCGACTCACGAATTCGCGAGTGGCAAGTTGTGACAAGTGCTTGGACACATCGGAAGTTCGGGTCTCAGAAGGTGAAGAGTTGAAGATTTGGGAGGAGAAGTTGCGAAGTCGCGAACTCCGAGGTTTCGAAAATCGTGAGAAACACGATCACATCATTTGGTCAAAAGAAGGCTAGAATTGAGGCTTCGTGTTCGATCACATGAGCTCAATTCGTAAGGACTTGTGGAGAAGCACCATTTTGTGTGTGTTGGGTTACCTGAAGAGGAATCGAAGAGTCAATCTGACTCAAGGGCAGGAAGTAGAGCGATCCTGTAGCGCACTGCCGACCCGAGGGTCAATAGGGTTTGCGTCTGGATCATCTGGTATCAGAGCCTGATTCTTGTTTGTATATTTTAGGCAGGAAAAAATGAGAAGGAATTTCAACCATGCCCCCGAGGAGAAGAGACAAACAAACACCTGATCCGCCAGAGGATTGGGAGGTGTTAAGAGAAATAGGTAGGTAGGTGCAAAAACCAGAAGTGGAAATATATCTGCATAACATTCGTGCCAGACTCATGGGTGTGGAGATAAAACAAGGGCGCACAAATGATATTGGAGATGTCAGTGAGTCCAAAAGTGAGGATGACGTTGGACATGGAGAAGAAGAAATTTCAGCAGAAGATGCAGCACTTTAACGCTTGATTAGAGCTGTTGCAAGAATGAGTGCAAGAGCCAAAATGGACATTCTAGTTTATGAGGGAAACTTGGATGCTGAAGAGCTTCTAGACTAGATTAGAGCCCTAGACACATATTTTGGCCATGAAGATGTCGAAGAAGATAAGAAGGTCAAACATGCTGTCACGAGACTTAAAGGACATGCAACATTGTGGTGGGATGAACTGCAACCTGACAGACGTTGCCAAGGTAAGCAGAAAATCAAGAGTTGGGATAGGATGATCGTAAAGTTGAAAGAGAAATTCATTCCCAGGGATTATCAAATTTCTCTGTTTCGGAGAATGCAGAATTTGAGACAGAGGCTGATGACAGTGAAGGAGTACATTGAAGAGTTCTATAGGCTGAACATCAGAGAAGGTCATCATGAAAGTAATGATGAAAAGGTTGACAAGTATATGAATGGCCTGAGATACAAAATTCAGGATGAGATGAGCATGATGACCATATGAACGGTGGAAGATGCTTATCAAATGGCTCTAAAGGTGGAAGAGAAGCTGAGCCGAAAACAAGGTCAAAGAGGCGGAGGTAGAAGCCAAGCCAGGGAAAAATTAGTCGTCCAAGATAGAAATCAAAAGCCTAAGGAATAATGGAAGAAACCTCAGATTGAGAGAGGTGGAAACTCACAGAAAGGGAAATATGCTGGAAAGAGAAGGCAGTATGCTGATCAGAGAGGAGAGTATGCTGATAACAACATTTTTCCATGTACTAGAGGTAGAGGAAGAGGAAGAGGTGGAGTGATAACATGCTTCATGTGCGGAAAGGTCAAACACAAGTCTTATGAATGTCCAGATAAGAAGAAAGAGGAAGGAGAGACTCACATCGCCGAAGCACAAAGGCAAAGTGTTGAGGCAGAGGACGCTGAAGGAGGAAGATCATTGATGATGCAAAAATCTCTTTTGACAATAGAGAAGGAGGTGGAGAGTTCATTCCAAAGAAACAAACTTTTTCGGACTGCGTGCAAAACCAAAGAGTGGAAATGAAAAGTTATTGTAGATAGTGGTAGCACAGATAATCTCGTTTCTATAGAGATGGTAGAAAAATTGGAGCTGGAGACGATTGATCATCCAAGCCCATATAGAGTTTCGTGGTTGCAAAAAGGACATCACGTAAATGTCACTAAGCAATGTTTAGTTGAGTTTAAAATAGGAGGGTATAAAGATGAAATACTTTGCGATGTTATTCCTATGGATGTTTGTCATCTATTGCTGGGTAGACCATGGCAATATGACAGGAATTTGATTCATGATGGGAGAATGAACACATACACCCTAGAGAAGAATGGGAGAACTCACATGTTGTTGCCGATCAAAGATAAATCAATAAAACCGGAGGTGAGTAACACTGTACTTCTCCTGAGTGGGAAGGAACTTCTTACAGAGGTTAAGAAGAAGGAGGAACCACAATTCATTATGGTCAGGAAGCCAAAGATTGTTTTAACCAACACAAGGGTAGATGATTTACCAGAAGAGGTTCAGGAACTGCTGGAAGAGTTCACTGACATAGTAGTGGATGAACTACCTCGTTCATTGCCACTGATTAGAAGTATAAGTCATCAAATTGATCTCATACCTAGAGCTATTTTTCCAAACAAAGCAGCATACAGATGAATGCCGCAGGAGAATGAAGAGGTCAAAAGACAAGTCCAAGATTTGTTGGACAAAGGTTTGGTCAGAGAAAGCTTGAGTTCATGTGTTGTTCTGACAGTACTCAGTCCGAAGAAAGACAGAGGCTGGAGGATGTGTATTGACTCGAGGGCAATTAACAAAATAACCATCAGGTACAGATCTCCATTGCCAAGGATGGATGATCTGATGGATTTCTTGAGTGGGGACAATTTTTTTTCAAATATTGATTTGAAAAGTGGTTATCACCAAATCCGCATGAGGGAAGGTGACGAATGGAAGACAACATTCAAAACCAATGAAGGGTTATACGAATGGCTTGTCATGCCGTTTGGTTTAACAAACGCACCGAGTACTTTCATGATATTGATGAAGTCCTGAAGGATTTCATCGAAAAATTTGTCATTGTGTATCTTGATGACATACTGATTTTCAGTAAAACAAAGGAAGAACATCTAAAACATTTGGCTACAGTGATGCAGAGGTTATAGTAGGAGAAACTGTTGATAAACATGAAGAAATCCTCATTCATGAAGACAAAGCTCATTTATTTGGGGTTTTTTATTTCTGCAGATAAGTTGAGGATGGATCCAGATAAGGTGGAGGTAATCAAGAATTGGCCATCACCAAAGAATATCTTTGAAGTTCGAAGTTTTCACGGATTGACCAGTTTCTACCTAAAATTCATTAAAAATTTCAGTGGAATTAGTGCACCGATGATGGACACAGTGAAGAAGAGACACAAGTCCTTTCATTGGTTAGAAGAGGTAGAGAAAAGTTTTAATCTGTTGAAGAGGAAAATCACATAACAACCAATTTTGGTGTTGCCTAATTTCCAAAAGACATTTCAAGTAAAATGTGATGCAAGTGGATTTGCAATAGGGGCAGTTTTGAGTCAAGAAGACATGCCGATAGCATATTTCAACGAGAAGCTGAATGAAGAGAAAGTGAAATACTCCACATATGACAAGGAGTTCTATGCTATTATTCAGGAATTTAATAAATGGAGACATTACTTGATTCCCAAGGAGTTTGTCTTGTATAGTGATAATCATGCATTGCAATTTGTGACTCAACAGGAGAAGTTGAATCAAAGACATGTCAAATGGGTTGAATATATGCAAAATTTCACTTTTGTGATTAAACATATTTCTGGTACTACTGACAAAGTTGTTGATGCTTTGAGCAGGAAGTGTTTGCTATTGCAGGAGTTCAGAGTCAAAACATTGGGTTTTGATGATCTCATGGACATGTACAGAGATGATCCATATTTTAAAGAGGCGTATGAAGCAACTGAGAATCCAATTCTCAGGGATAGAAGCCAATGGGCAGAATACATGATCCAGGAAGGATTACTGTTTAAAGGTAATCAACTTTGTATTCCAAAATGCTCCATGAGGGAGAATTTGCTGAAGGAGAAACATAGTGGAGGATTGGTCGGACATTTCGGTCATGAAAAGACGTTCACAAAGTTGAATGAGTCATATTTTTGGCCAGGAATGTGAGTAGATGTCAAAAGATTCGTGGACAGATGTAGAATTTGTCAACATTCAAAAGGAAAGAGGCAGAATGCAGGTTTTTATCAACCATTTCCCATACCTGAGAGGTCGTGGGATGCAGTCAGGATGGACTTCATATTGGGGTTGCCAAGAACACAAAGAGGGTTTGAATCAATCTTTGTGGTGGTGGATAGATTTTCCAAAATGGCACATTTCATTCCATGTCAGAAAACCAGTGACACAACTCACATTGCGAATCTGTTTTTCAAAGAAGTCATTCGACTTCATGGTTTACCAAGGAGCATAGTTTCAGATCGAGACACTAAGTTTGTAGGAAACTTCTGGAGAACCTTATGGAAGAATCTGGGAACAAACTTGTCGTTTAGTTCATCTTATCATCCTCAGATGGATGGACAGACATAATTCGTGAACATGAGTTTGGGAGACTTGTTGAGGAGCTTGGTGACAGAACACCACAGCCAGTGGGACAACATATTACCATAGGCGAAGCTTGCTTATAACGACTCGCTTAATAGGAGCACAAGACAGAGTCCATTTCAAATTGTTTATGGCATGCAACTGAGAGGAATTTTTGAGCTGAGGGATTCAGAACAGATTGCGACTAGGAGCGCTAGTGCAGAAGATTTTGTAGAGGTGATGAAGGAACTTCACAGCCAGATGAAGGAACTTCATAGCTAGGTGAAGGAATGATTGCGGAGTTCGAACCAAGAATATAAGCGGAGAGAAGATCAACACAGGAGACAAATTTAGTTCAAAGTTGGTGATTTGATCCTTGCACATTTGAGAAAGGAAAGGTTCCCGAGTGGAACATATAATAAACTAAAGATGAAGAAAATCGAACCATGTAAGGTCTTGAAGAAATTTGGGGTGAATGCATATGAGATTGAATTACCCGATGGGATCAGAATTTCTCCAATATTCAATGTCTCAGATTTATACCCTTATAAAGCTAAAGAAGCAGAAGCAGGTAGTGAATAGCCAGAGGTTCAGTGGACCAAACAGATGCTAGTTACAGAGAAGCCGCAGATGGAGCACATACTAGACAAAAGAGTTAGCAAGAGGACCAGAAGAAGGGAATATTTTGAATACTTGGTCAAGTGGAAGGGCCATCCATTTGAAGATGCCAGCTGGGAGAATGAAGCATAAATCCAGAAGCATGGATATATCGTGTGAGAGCTCATGGATAGGAGCCCATGAAAATTTTCAAGCGAGGGAGTATGATGTAGGAGCATCGCCAGTAGGTAGCAAGCGCACGTGGATGTGGAGGACAGCTGGACAAGCGCCAACACATTTCTTGTTGAAATGTTTTGAAGTTTGAAAGTGCCATATAATTAATGGGATAGTTAATAGAGGTGTACTCACATTTATGGAGGAGCATTGTAATCAGACCTTGAGCGTCCCTCTCTCGTCTGAAGTAGATAGAGGCATTTATGCAAAGTTAATGTAGGTAGATAGAATTTAATTCTAGATTAGATAGTTTTAGAGTGCAAGAGGGAAATGGGATATAGACACCCTCATTGTATAGTTGTAAGATTATTATGAGCATAGAGCATAGAGAAGAGGGCAGAGAGCTGTAGTTGAAAACACCCATGTACAGAGATTTGAATTAATAGAAAGAGCTTCGATTCAAATTCATGGTGCCGTATTTGTTTTCTGTGTATGCATGTTGAATGTTATGCTCATAGATGTTTACTTTCTGTTATACATTTTATTTATATGTTGTGTATATGATTTCATGCTTTGTGTTTGAAGTCTGAGAGAGAGTAAGGAATGAGTTTCAATTGTTTCTCTATCTGAGCCAGAGTTTTCCTGCAAGGAGTGCAGTGAAGTTGTTCGCAAGGAGTGCGTTGACAAGAGTTTAGAGTTTTATCTCTGAAATCTCAAGAGGGTTAACGTTGTTCTCATTCTCGCAGACGTGCAAGTTGATTACAGGAGCTGTGCAAGGTGTGCGCAGGCAGAGTAAAGTATCAGGGTTTGCGAACCTGAGCGAAATTGTTGAGAGACTGATGTCGCAGGGAGTGCACAGAGTCAAGGAGGTTCAATATTTGGAAGCATTGAAAGGTTGTTGCAAGGAGTGAGCACAGGAATTTTCCCAAAAGGACTTGGAGATTTTCAAGTAAGCTCAGGAGGGTTAGTGCCTTCAAGTGTTGAGAGGAGATGTAGCAAGTTTGTGTTACAGGCGGGTAAGTTTCGCGAAGAAGAACTTGTTCAAATTCACATGAATCATCAAGAAGGAAGAGATGGACGATCGTAATTCTCCGTGGAGAATTCACGAAGTCCTGCGAGCCGTCATATCTCACAAACAAGTGGGGAGATTATGGTGGCCACTATTTTGATGCACAAGTCCAAGGGAAACCAGATCTGTTGATAAAGATCAACGTGGACTGTTGGATCTACCCCTGAAAGTGCATTTCGGGAATTCATGGGTCGATGGACCGAAGCTTCAACATTTGGATTCATGAAATTGTTAAGTCTGAGGTGGGCCCGTGGAAGAGACAGGTGGATGCATGTCGTCTATTGAAAGAAGTCAATACCCCGTTGAATTCTCATGTTTCGGGGATTCGTGAGATAAGAGTCGGGAGTTCGACATCAAAACTCATGAAGCGACGAGAAGTGAAAAGTGCTAGAGTTAAGCCTAGCCGGTGGTCACATGCGGAGGGCACTAACAAGAGAAGGAGGGTGTCCATATCAACATTTTGGGTATAGCGATATTTGGAAAAAAGAGTTGAGAGTTTCGACTCACGAACTTGCGAGTGGCGAGTTGTGACAAATGCTTAGACACATCGGAAGTTCAGGTCTCGGAAGGTGAAGAGTTGAAGATTTGGGAGGAGAAGTTGCGAAGTCGCAAACTCTGAGGTTCCAAAAATTGCAAGAAACACGACCACATCGTTTGGTCAAAAGAAGGCTGGAATTGAGGCTTCATGTTCGATCGCGTGATCTCAATTCGTAAGGACTTGTGGAGAAGCACCATTTTGTGTGTGTTGGGTTCCTCAAAGAGGAATCAAAGAGTCAATCCGACTCAAGGGCAGGAAGTAGAGTGATCCTATAGGGGAATGCCGACCCGAGGGCCGATAGGGTCTGTGTTTGTGTCAGATCTCAATCTACCTTCTCTTTGATACCAAGATACATGACAAAACCAAAGATAACAAGAAGTGAACACTAAGCATAAATGGATCTATGGCTTGTCTGTCTCTAACATAACAATGAACCATTCTCTGTACTCAAAATACAAACCATTAAATATCCACATGCATCCCCCCATATCTTCCATGGACCATCACAATCATAACAAAATTGTCAGCTCATCCATAACATCAACCATGACTAGTTGGGTTGTTACAAAAATAGTTACAATGATACTTGAATATCTTTCAGATTTGGCCTCCATGTATTTTCTTTAAGTCCTTGCGAGCAATACAAAATGGGTTGGTGCACAAAACAAGGTCTTAGTTGACACAGATGTTGAAACTTGGCACCACACAATGCATATTCTCATATGTGCATGTAGTGTTGATTTGTGGCATGTGTAACCTTTTCCAAACCTTATGTGCCAAAAAACCTTGTGGCTTGATTGGGGGGTTATAGACCCAGGGTTCAATAGGATTTACTATCAAAACCCCATATTCACCAACATATTCAATCTTAAAGGATTGAAGAAGGTCTCACCTGAGATGCCATGAGAATCAAAGAGACCATCAATATTGTGCATGGTGTGAAGGAACAAAACATATAGGAAAACTTCGTGAACTTATCACTCGGTCATTCATAACTTCCACAAGATACTACATAGAGTAATATTAAATAGGTATACATTCACGTCATAACTCATCAAATGCGGTGATAAATGTGCTTCATGTTGTGTTCATTCATTCCATTCATTCAAAGAAGTTAGATACAATAGGGATGTCGCTTGCTCAAGGTGCATTAAAATTCAAAACAAAGATGAGCCATGTGTTTAGATCTCAATTTTCTTCCTCTCTAATACACAACAAAACCAGACATAACAAGAAGTGAAAACTAAACATAACTTGTAATGAACCAAATGATTATAAAATAACATAAGTACACACCATGTACATAATGTGAGCATGGAGCACAACTCCAATATAGATAAGTTACACAATAACAATTTAAAGAATAGGGGAACCCCCTCCAAATAACCAAATACCATTCATACTTCACAATTCACCTCTCATAATAATGAATACATGATCTCTTATATATAGCTATTCACACTTGCACATGAGGCCCATTTTCTACTATGCTGACCCCATTACATATATATTTACACATTACATGTACATTTAGGACCATATATGTCCCCACTTGGGGTCATATCATATACATTTAGCCATATATATGCCCCCCTTGGGTCATAACAGAGTACCCTCCTTCAACATGCTTTGTCCTCAAAGCTTTTCAATTAAAGGCTTCACATGTGATGAAACCACACAATATGATTTTCTTATGTTCCTTCTTTCTTGATTCCATTATTGACGATCTATCCATCCAAAATCAATTATTTTTGGTCTTAATCCTTGGTGTCTAGTTGTTGCATAATTTTATTTCCTTTCATTGCATGTATTTTTTTTGTAGCTTCTCCAATTTGTAGTGGTTGTTGGTCTTTGATAATAGCTTGTTGAAGAGTAGTTTGGTGACGCCTTGTTCTATGAATATTTACTAGTATTCCATCTTCTTCCTTCATAATGTTGATATCATCCTTCTTGTCTTCCTTAAAATGTTTCCTTCTAATGGGGGTGTTGATATGGTTTCAGATTTGATGGTGTTCCTTCACTCCACACATGCATTTCATCTATCTTATTTTAAGAGAAAATGACATCCTCGATCATCTTTTCTTGGTATTTGATTACTCTAGGCTTGGATATAATACCATCATATTTGGCATGTACATCCTCTAGATGAAATTCAATTTCTTCAAGTATCTTCTAGTGAACTTCTTGAATCTTGTCTTTTTTTTTTTTTTGAAGCTGCAATGTCACCCCATTTATCAAATTTTGATGTCCTTCTTCAATTCTGGATTGCATTTCTGATTTTACCTCATCATTATTTAGGGATTCTTCAACCTTCTTGCAAATTTCCTTTTCAATTATTTTGGTGGATTCTTCATACAAGATCCTTTATTTTTCTTTATTTTGACAATGCTTATTTTCTTCTTTCAATCTCTTGACCTCATCCAATAGTTTTTTATTATGGTTTTGTAGTCTAAATATCTCTTCATATTTATTTTTCAAATCCTCCCTTGACTCATCCTTTTCCCACTTTGATTTACTATTTTTTTCTTGCTTTAAGTTCTTAACCTCCTTAATGAGTGATTCATTAAGGGATTGCATCTTGGAAAACTCATCATTTTTCTTCATAATACATTTTCTTAGCTCTTCATTATCCTTTTGTATTTTGGAGAAATTTTCTTTTGATTCCTTTAATTCCACTTGAATTGTATGCATCTCCTCCATTTTTTTTATTATCCTTGTTCCATTTATTTGAGAATAATTCTTCAAATACTTCCCATGTGGTGCTTCTTCTAGTAGCTTTGTCAAATCTATACCACCACTTACCAACTTCACCATTCAAACAAATACCTTCCCCAAAAGGAATCTTGCATCATTCTTTATCATTCTCAACCATTCCCCAGTACTAATGTTATCATTGTCTTCATCTCCAGTAAAGTTAGGTATTTCCATTGGTTCTTAATTAAGGTCTAACTATAATCCTCAAATTACAACCTAAATATATTAATAATAATGATATAAAAAAGTTATAATCCTTGTTCCCATGTAATATTATAGGTTTCCTATTTCCAGTGGCTTTTGAATCATCTTAATCAGACATTCCAATCAAAATTTATGATATTTTTAAGTGAACATACCTTTGAAAACCCTGATTTGGAGTCAATCCTCCTAGCTGACCTTCCTTTTTATGTATCTCTGCAATTTTAGCCCTTCTGAGTCTGAAATTGTGACCTATATTACTATGAAATTTCTTCTCTATAATTCCATTGGTCTGACCAAAATTGGATGTGCCAAGTGGAAGTTATGGTAACTTCCCCACACCTTGCTAATTGTTTTCCTTTCCAAGAGAGTGCACTTGTAAAAAGTGCACCGTGCACAATTATTGATATAAAATTATGAAAATTGTACCATAAATATTGTAGACTTTCTACTATCCAATGTAAGTGGTCTCACTCAATTTGGATCCTCCCTAAAGAAGATATGATTGTTTTACCCAGAACACCTATTTGAGACCAGTTATAGGACTAGTCAAAAACCCTATCTTGCACATAGTGTATTTACAAAATTAAAACGACCCAGAAGCTTAACTTTTTACCAAAAATACCTTGATATTTATTTTGAATAACATTTGATTTTCATGATATTAAGCATCCCAGAAAAACATTTATAGTGAAAATGATAATATGACTTGGATCAGTGCTTTGATACCAAATACTTACAAATATCATAAAATAATAGAAGTACACAACATGTATAAAATTTGAGCATGGAGCACAAATCCAATATCGATACATTACACAATAACTCCTTAAAGAATAGGGGAACACCCTCCAAATAACCAAATACCATTCATACTTCACAATTCACCTCTCATAATAATTAATGCATGATCTCTTATATATAGCTATTCACACTTGCACATGAGTCCCCATTTTATACTAGGCCGACCCCATTACATATATATTTACACATTACATGTACATTTAGTCGCATGTATGCCCCCCTTTGGGGTCATATCATATACATTTAACCATATATATATGCCCCCCTTGGGTCATAACATAACTTGATCTTTGACTCATCTATATCTAACATAACAATGGACTTTCTCTTTATTCAAAATTCCAACCCTCACATACCTGCATGCATCCTCCCATATCTTCCATGGAGTGTGATAATCATAAAAAACTTTCCAGCTCATCCATAACCTCGACCATGACTACTTGGGTTGTTACAAAAATAGTTACAATGATTCCTATGGATGTTTTCCAATCTTTCATGCATGTGGTTTCTTTAAGTCCTTGCACATAGTAAAAAATGGGTTGGCACATGCAAAAGATCCTTGGATGGAGTAGATGTTGGAACTTGGTTCCACACAATGCATATTATCGAGCACACATGCACTGCCGACTTGCGACACGTGTGCAACCTCTGCAAACCTTAGGTGCCAACATGGTATTTTCTACTTCCATTTGTTTTTAAATTCATCTTCCCTCCATCATATTTCCTTTCCCCTTTTATCATACTACTTTGTAGCATTGACACTCCATGATGGTGCCCTTTCTTCTCATCTCTTGCAACCTCAAAGTTCTCATCTATTCTTATGCACTCATAAACAATTAAATGGTTAGATAAAACAAGTGTTCCTTTTGGGCCCTTTACTTTCTCTTTTTCATATTTGATTGTTGCATTTACAGCTCCTAGATTTTCCTTCACTTCAATTACTCTTGTTGTTTCTATGGTGACATTATCATTTTCATGTCCATCACCCCTATGCATTTTTTTTCATTCTTGTTCTCCTTTTGGACATATAATTTTCCAACTTCATAATGAAAATTGACAATGGTGGTGTCTTCATGTCTACCTTCTGCCTCCATAACCTTCAAGGTTATTTTCTCTTCGATTCTATTATTTTTCTATGCAACCTTCTCATCCTATTTTTCTACAACAATCTCCACTATTGTAACATATTCAACCATTGATGTTATTCTTTTCTCAATAGTCTCATATTTAAATGTACCTTCAAAGTATACAAACATTTCATTGATACATTCTCTTTCAACCCTTGACAAGGATACTACTTTGATCTATGTTTTATCTTTTACAAGCTCTCTACGGACTATAACCTCTTCATCTCTTACAACATTGACATTAATATAATCTTCTTCAAAGCTTTATTCAAATTCTACAACAGTTCCATTGTTATCCTCTTCTTCACATGTAGAAAAAATTATGTCTCTTCCTTTTTCCTTTGTACCTTCTTTTGAATATAATAGGCATTCAAAAACTTATGGGTTATCATTCTCTTGCATATCCATTGCTCGTAGATCTTCTTTCACCTGCTCTACATAGAAGGTTTCCTCAATGTTCTTTCCATTCTATGCTTGGGAGCCTTCAAATTCAAAATTTATTTTGAAATTTTCACCCTTATCATTATTGTATTATTCAACACCTATTATCATTTCCACCTTATTTACTAACTCATTTTCAATAATATCCTCATGCACTACTATTCCATTTACTACTACTAAACTAAAAGTTTCAACCTCAATTTTCCCTAATTCAACTTAGGCTTCTTCTTTCTTTTTCATCTCCACATAGACACATTCCACATATCTTACTACTACCAAATTGATAGTTTTATACTCACTTGCAACCTCAAGCTTCCTACTAGATTCTTTGCATGTACATTAATCCATCAATAAATTATCATATAAATTTATGTTCCTAAAGGAATCTCCTCCAAAGGATCACCATATTCAAGTGTCCAGATCAAGACCACAACATTTCCACCATATCCTTCATTTCCCCCCTTCATTATTAGAAGGTATTCACCTATTCTCTTCACCAATTCTACATGGAAATATGATTTACCTACATGGTAATGTTTCTCAACTTGCTGCAAGGCATCTATTCTCACCATCATTGACTCCAATGCTATCATAATGTCATCCTCCTCAAGAGTTCTTATTTTCACCTTTAAAGTCTTCAAAGTCTTATCTATTCTATGGGTTTTCTCTTTAACAACTTCCTCAACTCTTTCTTTTGACAAGTTCATTGGGGTGATTCCAAGGTTTCTAACTTGGCCATTAACCCTTTTAAATTTTCTAAGGTCTCTTCCTCATAGGAAATTATTCCACTAGTACTTCTATCCCTTGCACTTCTTCTAAATTACATCTCTATAATTTCAACAAGTAGTCTTCTCTCTTAATATTGTAGCTCTACCCAACTCAAAGGTTGGAGCTATCTTCATTTTCTACGAGCTCTCTTAACTCAAATCCACTTACAATAGTTCTCCTTGATTGTCACTTCACCAAAAATAATATCTTCTCAACCTTATCCTAAGAACTCTACCCAACAATTGCTCTTTTCGAAGTTACCTTCAATAAGATAATGAGAGCCGACCATTGATGATTACCGACCATTGATGAATGTCGTTAACCAATGCAAGAAAAATCACCATTGATGTAAATGAGAGCCAAGGTACCTGATTACATCTTGCGAAGTGCGAATGGATGTGCTAAGGTCGAGCCACTTGCAATATCTGATGATCAAGGGACATTGATGCATTCCCATGATCGTCAGCGAGAGAACTTTCCATTAAGGCATGCAAGCCTCTAGGTACTCAAAATGGACTCTAGTCTATTTCCTAGATAAGGTGCTGAGGTCGATGGGGCAAGACTGTTGAAAGGTGGGCCTTAAGGAATCCCACATCAATCAATGTGAGTTTGTATAAAAATATTGGTAGGACTAAAATATAGATCTCAGTAGCAACAATGTGTATGGAAAGGCAATATAATCATGGAAAAGGGAGTTTGTTTTATTCAGAAGGAAAACTGGAAAGGAAAAAATGAAATGAAAAAAGATAAAGGAAATGATGTATGCAACTCAGAAAGATAGGGATGTGTGAAGTCATGATGGATAAGGAAATGGCAGATGGATTCAACACATGAATGATCAATGCGTGTTTGAAGGAGAAATGGGACAGTGTCACAACATGAAATTTGGAAAGATGTGAAAATTTGGCAAAATGTTTTTGTGTAACAACAAACATCACGATGCACAATTTTTTTTTGTGTATCAACAAGCGTTTATGACATGTATGAGGAAAATTAGCTCCTTCAAGTTGTCGATCAAAGAATGCTTTTTCTGAAAAATGTTGTGATTCATGAAAATCACTGCAACAATGAAATTGATGGTCGTTGAACCTGAAAAACGTTAGTACTAAACCTGCAATCAAACATGTGAGATCATTGCAAACTGTAGGAATTAGTACAAAGGTGAGCAAATTGAATTTTAAAAATAAAGTCCAGTTTTACCTCTCGCCCTTGCTATTTTTCTCATTGATCTTTGTCAAAGTGACTTTGAGGAAAACAAATTATCATGAAGTGTAAAAAAAGACATGCACTCATATTATTTTCAGGAAGTGAATGAAAGGTCCATTTGTGATTTTCATAGTTTTATAATTTTTATGGTTTTGTATATATATATATATATATAATTTTTTTTCATTTAAATGAAACCAAGTTTTGTC
Organism: Picea engelmannii; assembly: GCA_009831015.1. Taxonomy (NCBI): domain Eukaryota; kingdom Viridiplantae; phylum Streptophyta; class Pinopsida; order Pinales; family Pinaceae; genus Picea; species Picea engelmannii. The sequence continues at coordinate 194,231 of ML778988.1, forward strand.
TTATTCTAAAAAATACATAAAAAAAAAACGCAAAGAATCCAAATGAATACTATGATCATGCTTGTATAACCATTTTCTCCTTTGCTCATTGACCTGTTTTGGAGTTTCTTTTCATCATATCCTCGACATTTCCATGATCTGCAGTAACAAGGTAGATGCCACCAACTTGTTCTATTGCATCAAGAATAATCTTTACAGCCTCATCAACAGCCTTACACTCAAAAACCATTGCCTCTATATCGTTAGTATGCCCTACCATGTCACCATTAGGAAGATTCACACGAACCTGATCATAATGACCACTCAATATGGCATCTCCCATTTTTTTTTAGCAATTTCCAAGGCATTTATTTTTTGGCTTGACATTGAATGTGATTCTTGAATCACTTGGAATTTCTACATATGTCTCCAGTTCTTCGTTAAAATATCATGATCGGTTGTCGTTCCAGAAAAATGTAACATGACCGAATTTTACAGTTTCACTGCATGCAAATGTATGTATCCCATTGTGGAAAAGGTATTCTCCTGATATTCTATCGATATCTGGTGGGGAAACAAGATAATGAGATGCAAGCTTCAAATTTCCATCATACTAAAGAATTCCTGCATATTGAATTTTTGGATACCGAACTCGATCAAATGCACTAAAATTCTCGTATTCAAATGCTTTTGCAACCATATTCATACGATCTGCTTGAAAATTAATGGTCACCACTACATCTCCATCAAGAATAGGTACAACTAGCTTCTCATTTTCATCGACATGAGTCGAAATAGGAGTGCCATGCTGCCAGTGATTAGCGAACGAAGGTCCAACTCTCCACATGTAGAATTACATAAATGACAAGTAGTTGTAACTATTGCTCTGAAGTCAAGAAGCCTTCCATGACCATCTGTAATTAATTCTCATACTCCAAAGTTTACAACTATCATTTTTGAAAGTACCTATCCACCTTCCAAGGTATATACATAATTAAATATGCGTTAATTTTAATGATACCCATCAAATTGACAATTTACGAAATGGTTTAACTTCACAGGTGACATGTTTATTCTCTATCCACTTGTATTTGACGGGAAATTGTAAAAACATGCATAAGTCAGTCAAATTTAGCCCAGGAGAAGACACATCCCTGTGTAGAGGAGCAACCATTACTACTCTCACTTGCTGTGAGTGCGTGCTGCATGATTGGATAATGCTGCAAAGTTGGAAACTATTCTAGCAATTCAACAATGTTCAGTTCCCTGGTTCTCAAGTGATCTGTTCAATTCAACAAGTGTCAAAAGAAAACGACGAGCCAACTTGTCGACAAGTTTCTTATTGGCTCATTCATGTGCCCGCCCAAACTCAATAAAGATTGAGAACAACAGTGTAGCCGAGTAACAATGATACGAATATGTTGATTGGCTTCTTCTCTTAAACCTCTCAATCACATGTCTATCGTTATCATCAACCTTATATATAAGAGCCAGGGGTGCATGTGGAAACTAGTTTGGTCGATGTTGTATAAATTTCAAAGATAGGATTACACCAACTGGTCATGATCATAAGAATTGACAATATCAACAACGCACAAAAATCTGGAGGAGATGTGAAGAGAAGTGGGTGCATCCAATCTCTATTCATTAATGAAATCGTCTTTGGAACATAATTTAATCATTTAATGGTGAAATGACCGATCGCTTCAGGATTTGGACTAATTGTTAATTAATTGGTGCCAAAACATGAAAGAACTATGATATGCGAAGGTCGACAATTCAGGTCCAGGCAACACATGCGTAACCCTAGATATGGATCAAAGACTATTATTGATATCAACATATTGATATGGAGAATCACTATCCTGCCACCAACCATCGCAAAGATTTTCAGTAGTTAAAAACTACCGTAAAAAGGGTAAATTGCTGCAAAGATCTCGCAACTGAATCATGATTTTTATTTTACGCAACAATAATTAGGTAAGGTAGAGAACGAATGGTTGCACGATCATGATTTGGTTCTTATTTTTCGGTCAACAACCCAACACAACATGTCTAGTTTTTGATATGAGGCTTAAATTAAACATGGAAATCAGGGAAACAAATCACAACTTCTTAATTATCGGAAAAGATAAGAGCTATCACATGAATTGCGTTGGGATCCTCGTTCATTGGGAGACTAAGGTAGTTTTCTTGTTATCACAAATATGGAGATATATCTCTAAAACAAAACTATTTTGTTGTTGGTGTGTTGCATTTTTTTTTCAATGATTGCAGATAGAGACGAGATCTTGGTTGAGTGGTTTTGAAGCATTTGAGGGTGTTTGCAGCTGGTCAACTGTATGGATCAAGAGTTTGCGTATAATTACTGAAGGTTTTAATTTATGGTCGGAAGAATGAAAGCAAGTCATGAGGCTGAAATATTTGCAGGTTTCAGATAAATGCAAGAGATGGCATTGCTTCTACTCAGATCAATGAGAAGTTTGCAAGCATGAGACTTTTTCAGCTGGTGTTCATACTATTTCAACATGGAAAAATGAAATTCTGATCGTTCACAAATTGCATATTTTTTTAAGTTTTGTTTTTATTGCATTCCTAAATAAAATAATCCTAATGCACCTATAGTTTTATTGTTTGCAGATCTACAAATTTATTCAATCACTGTTACAACAAAAACGTCATTGTTTCAACAAGTAAAATTTCACTGTAACAACATGTAAAATGTCATTGTACCATCATGTAGAATTTCACTGTGTCAGTGACTGTCTCAACATGTAAAAATTTCATTGTTTCAGCATAGAAAAAAATGTCACTATATGATCATGTAAAATTTTACTATATCAACATGTTGAATTTCATTGTCTCGGCCTGTAAAAATTTCACTGTTTCAGCATAGAAAATTTTTTGTTTTGTTTTTATTCATCTAATGTTTTATTGTATTTACTGTTAAGCATGTTTACAAAAACATTCATTCCTGAAATCAAAATCATACCTATTTGATGATCCTCAAGATCACATAAAGTGCGGAGGAGAGCATACTTATTCTAAGTAAAAGCATAATTACATCTTAGAAATCAGTTACATGTATTCAAATAACCAATGGATCCAAGCACACAACAGTAACAACAATATGTTCAGTGGAAATTTTTCGAATGAAAATATAATTTTACAAGAAAGAATGAATCTAGTTGTTGTAACTGCAAATTAACAAAATTAAAAGAATCTAAACTAGTAGTCGCTTGAAATCATTGTTCGATATAGATTTCATAGGTGCGATTTCCCTCACTCAGATCATATTGCAGCTCCTCATTGTCCTCCTCAAGTTCCTCAGATGTTGATTCCACGTTCGTTTCTGGAGGAGTATTTAAGATCTGGGCTACTCTCAAGATCTCCTCTTCATGAGAAGAAGAAATCCCATATTTAGCAAGGATATGAGCGAGCTGTTCCAAGATAACACTCATAGTTAAATCATATTGCAAAATGGGTTCTTACAACACGCAAATCAAAATAAAAAACTGAAAATCACACTTGCTAAAACACATGAAAACCTCTTCACAGTTCCAAAAACTAAATTTGCAGAAATTGAAATTGCTAGAATTGAAATCTACATTTATGCTTGTAGGAATTGAAACACTCCCTACATTCCCTTACCCATATGTCACCTCTGATTTAGGAGCATGACTAATCACACTTGCATGAAAATTCAAACTAAACTTCAATCCATCATGCTTCCTTGACAACGACGCAAAAATGTTAGGCAGAAATATTGTCGTTTAATTCCGTTGTAGTAATTTCCCAACTATTTAATTTTTCAATTCAAGGTTAGTAGGATTACGAATCACACACACTATATAAGAAGGACTGAAGTAGAAATAATCTAATCTAAATTGCTAAAATGAAATTAATCTAGGAAAGCATTGAAAGACTAACTAGGAAAGCATGAAATTAATCTAGGAAAGCAATACAACATGCAAAGAGTTGAATGAAAAAAGAAATATGTGAGCTCACACAATACATCAATCTCAAATTATATTACAAGAATCAAATGACAAAGTATGAAAGAATAACAATGAAAGAATCAAAGCTAAGAATCCCCCTCTCCTAATTACAAGACTAAATTATGAATTACATGCCTCCCTCATGAAGAGAGAACACTCTCTTATATACATGAGTGTCATAATGACAGATCCACTATTCTCTCAACCCCTCTCAACTACTTTCCCATTATTACAAGATATGATCCCTTCAAATCCTCCACACATCTCTCACATATCTTAGATAAGATATGCCGACCAAATCTTCCATGATCTTCTCTCTTTCAAATCTTCAATCTTGAAGATGTAATTCGAATTTGAGGATAGGTGGTGAATTTTGACTTTGTTGAAATCTTCAACTATGCCTGCACATATCATAAAACTCATCCAACCTTGAGATATAATGAAAATATGTTAATTTTTGATATTTAATCACAAATTCACTTATAATACTAAAATGAATAAAGTGGAAAATAATAAGATGAAACCCAAATGTATGTATGGAAATGGTATGATAAAAGGTTTATTGGGAACATGAAATGTAAGGAATTGTGAAGGGAAAAGAGGATATAAATGTGACATTTCTGAGTCCTAACAACAATCAACATAATTCACTATCAAAACTGGAATAATATGATGCGCTCTCTAATAAACAATGTAAACAATTAATTTTACTGCTATCTATCAACACCCTAAATTCGCTACTGTCTATACACATTAATCCCCGCCAACATAGATCTAAAGACACACTCACACACAATCATTATTAGATAAAAATGCAGTTACGCCTAAAACACTGTCATTAGATAAAAACACTATCACTAATTAAAACACTGTCACATGGTCATAAGACACAGTCATACAGTCACAATGTGTTTACAAAAAGGAAAACAAAATCATAAACGCAGTCATTCCCATAAAAACGAATTTGCATTTATAAAAGGTTGTCATAATGAAATTATAAAAAGGAATTCACACTTATAAAACACATTCATTCAAGGTGTGATTCACTATTATTAAAAGAGTAAATTTGCTGGGTAAACTTCGCCATCAAATGTATTAATTTGTAGAGGAAAATCACAGGCTAGATGGATTAAAGACGCAGAGCAACTTCACCATCGAAATGTAATAAATTGCAGAGGAAAAATTCGTGGTTGAGTGCTTGCAGGGATAAAAGATAAACAATACATAGAGGTATTCAATTGCAATAAGACACAAGACAATCAATCAACTAGGAACAATCAATAGGGGTAGGCACCTGGGAAAAAATATCCTTCACTCATCATCCATGCACAAAAAAGCAGGGCATTAGAATCTATAGATCGCTATGCACCGAAGTGAAGACCGTCGATTCGGCTCCTAGCCGACTGCTCAGGCATGGACTGATGATATAGGGATGAGGACTAAAGATAAAGAACAATCTCTTCATAATAATCAATAAAACAAAACATACATTCATAGCAATCGGGTATCGGTTGCCAGGTAGGGAAATCAATTCAATGCAGCGAGCGTAAAGCTATGATGACTTTAAGTTCTCGATTACAAATGATGAATAACACACATTTTATTTTTCACAATAGAATTATAGTAATGGACGCACAAGAAAAATATTAATCTACTATTCAAAATAAAAGCATGCGTACCATAGCCCAAGGTGACAACTATGAGTCTTTTACCTGTGCACGCTCCGTCCAACTCCCACTTGCCGACCGATGTGACTTCACCGGTACCTCCCAACCAATGCTAGGGGTACTCTTCTTCCCCCTTAGGGCCCCGAGATACAAAGGGGAAACACACACTATACCAGAGAACAACTAGCTCACAACTCGCCTCGCAAGGTCAAGCTACCACTCGTCACCGAGATGGGTATCCCAACTCCCACAAGATAAGTCACTCAAGTCAAAAATTCAGCAGCGTAACATTACACATCAAGAAGAGATCCATACTCCTCCTCCTCCATCCTTTTTATAGAGTTTCTAAGTGATTTCTTTCCCAAATTCCTGTTTAATTTATTTTTCATTAAATTAATTTAGAAAAAAACCTCCCCTGTACACATGTCACCCATCCCCCCAGTTGCACCAAAAATTAATTTCATTAATTATTTAATTACTCCTATTTACCTCACCCACCTAGACACATTCCTAAAATCTCTCCTTGGTGTCCCCATATTCCCTTACACATTTTAAATGACTTACACCCTTACTAAATTCCTAGTTGAGTTCATATTTAGAAAGTTTTTAAAGGAAAGATTCCTTACCAAGTTAGTCATTTTTCTTTTTCCTTACGTTTCATTTTTATTTATGTTTCCCCTTTTTCCATTAGTTTCCTATCATTTTATGTTTCCTTCTTTTCCCTTCTTAATTAAAACTCAATTTAGCCAGTGTAGAAAAATCACCTTTTACCCCTTTTTCTTTTTAATTAATAAATTTTAATTAGCATATTTAGAAAAACAATCAATTCCCTTTTAAAATTTTATCCCTCAATATAATTTGATTTTAATAAATTAATTGAATTTCTTACCCCCTTCTCGTCACATGTTTAACTAGGATTATATTATTAATTTTTTTTTACCACAAGTATCACTTAGACCTAGATTTTAATTTCCTAGGCTCAACGACATTTTTATTAGGGATTTTTTTTTTTAAATCTTACTTATCACGCCATTAATTTTAAGGCTGACTAGGATCATTCACTTACCCATTGAACTCACGACGTGCCCTTCAGGACGCACTAGGTGCTCCAAGGGTTCCACTCTCCTTTTTATGTTTCCTTGTGCAATGTGCCCTTCAGGACGCACTACGTGCTCCAAGGGTGCCACTCACCTATTGAATGACTTGGTAGACATAAAAAAACCCTGGAGTCAATACTCTGCTAGGTGATATTGTGGAAGAATAAGGGCCTCTAAGGAATAGGGCCCCTACCTTATTGCGCACCCCTTAGAATCATCATGAGCGACTATCACAGTCCACCTTCAAAACATCATGGGTATTATCGAACTAAGTAATCATTAACCTACAGTTCAAGCCACAACGAGAGTTCTAGTAGGTTGTGGTAGGGTTGTTTTCCACACCTCTCCCTCAAAGTCTTTGGTTTTCGTGCGTGACCCCTCTACTCCACATGTGAGTCTGGTTAGCAAGCTATCGTTAGCCTGCATCATCAACGAATCATGTTAGCAAAATAATCAATCATAATAACATCTAATCAAATGTAGACATGTCATATCTACAACAATCAAACCCCAATAGTCCACTCCTTGACTCAATCTGGAGTCCAAGGGGTTTCATAGATGCCTTTTCATCCTTGAGGTCCAAAGTTCTGCACACTCAGGAGAACCAAGTCAATAGCACCTGTCTATGTCAATACAAAAAACTAACATGTCATCACATCCAAAATGCCTCATAATCATAATCAAATGCCCAATAGTATAATAATCTGGATCACTTGCAAGAAAGTGTCTTCAAAGAATAAGTTCGCTCAGTGCACGCAAGAGCGGGATGTTACATACACCCCCTCTTGGTCTAAACTTCGTCCCCAAGTTTCACAGTATATAAGTGCTGAAATAATGTGTATCACAGTATCACAATTATTTCTATCAAACAAAAATGGAAACTGTTGTCGCATATCAAATGCATCCTCCCAAGTCGCTGAGTGCGGACTATAGTTGTCCCACTAGACCTTGACCTGATCTACTGTTCGATGCCGTAGTTGTTGAATGCGATGATCCAAGATGTGGATCGGCTCAGCTGTGAGCGCACCCTCATCCGATATCTGCAAGGAACTCCTGCCAATAACATGTGTAGGATCACTAATATAATGTGTCAAAATAGATACGTGAAAAACATCGTGCATACACCTCAAAGAATTAGGCAAGGCTAGTTGATAGGCCACAAGACCCTTCCTCTCCATAATCTCGAAAGGTTCCATGAACCTAGGAGAGAGTTTATCTCCCTTTCCAAACTTGATTGAACTCTTATGTGGTTTTACCTGCAAGAAGACTCGATTTCCAACTTCGTAACTAAGGTCGACACAGTGCGCATTGACATAACCCTTCTTTTGATCTCGCGCTTCTTTTATCCTTTGTCTTATTGTTTTCATTTGATCTTCCATTTCTTGGATCGCTTCTAGTCCCACCAAGACCCTATCCTCAAGCCTATCCCAACTCAAAGGCGTCTGATACGGTCGCCCATAAAGAAACTTGAAGGCACCATCTTAATGGTTCTTTGGTAACTGTTGTTATAAGAGAATTCTACTAGTGGAAAGAATTCTTCCCAACACTTGTGTTGGTCCATCATGTACATGCACAACATGTCTTCCAAGACCTAGTTTGTTCATTCGGTTTACTCGTCTGTCTTAGGGTTATATGCAATACTAAAGTTAAGTTGGGTTCCCAAGGCCTCTTGGAAACTAGTCCAAAATCGTCCAGTAAACACCGATCCTTGATCGGATATAATCCTCTTAGGAATGACATGCAGCCTCACAATCTCACTCATGAAAACTCTAGCTAAGTCAGGTGCCCGATACATCGTACACACATGAATAAAACGAGCACTCTTCACCAGAGTGTTGACTACCACAAAAATCAAGTCATGTCTCCTTGTCGTAAGTGGAAATCTAACAATGAAATCCATCAAAATGACCTCCCATTTAGATTTCGTAATAGCATGTGGCTGCAGTAGTCCTGCTGGATGTCTATGTTCAACCTTCATATACTAACATTCTAGACATCTGGCCACATAGTTGACTATGTCTTCCTTCATTCCTTTCCATAAGAATAAGGGTTTAAGGTCCACCCTCATATTCATGACCCCTGGGTGAGCCATGTACATTGCTCTGTGAGCCTTGTTTAGGATCAAACTCCTCAACTCATCATTCAGTGGTACATAAATTTGATTTTAAAATCTCAATAGTCCATCGTCATTCAACGTAAATCCTTCAAATATTGGTACCATCATTGTGTTTTGTCCTATAAAATCCTTGACCTCTTTGTACGAGTCATCGTCGCACTATAAAGTTAGAATCTTTTCACATATATTCGTCTGAAGAGGCAACACCGATAATATGCGTGGTATTCGACTCAATGCATCTGCCACTCGGTTCACTGTTCCTTTTATGTAAGTAAATCTTGAAATTGTACTCGCTAAGAAATTTCGACCAATGCCGTTGTTGCACGTTCAGGTCGCTTTGCGTAAAGATGTGTTGTAGTCCACAATGGACCATTTTTAGTTCAAATTTTCATCCAATAAGGCAGTGTCTCCAAACTCTCAAGGCATAAACAATGGCTAACAACTCCAAATCGTGCGCCGCATAGTTCTCCTCATGTCTTATCAATTTCCTTGAGATGTAAGCAATCACTCGAGCATCTGCATCAACACTCTGCCTAAGCCTTCCTTGGATGCGTCAGTGCATACCAAGAAGTCCGCATCCATGTCAGGGACCCTTAGTATTAGTTTTTTTGTCAACAACTCCTTGAGCCTCCGAAATGCTTCCACGCATTTCTCAGTCCAGACAAACTTCTTGTTCTTCTTCTGCAATTCCGTGATCGGATTTGCTATCTTTGAAAATCCCTCGATGAACCGTTGATAGTATCTTGCTAAACCCATGAAGCTACACACTTCCAGGAAATTCGTTGGCATAGGAAATTCCATAATATCCTCGACCTTTGCTGGGTCAATGGTGATACCTTCGTTGGAGATGACATGCCCTAAGTAGTGAATCATCGATTGATAAAACGAGCATTTAGAAAATTTCCCATACAATTTGTTCTCTCGCCGACATTGTAGTACCAAGAGAAAGTGCTCTTCATGCTCCTCCATCATGTGAGAGTAAATCAATATATCATCAATGAATGCTTGGATGAACCTATACAAGTATTCGCGGAACACCCCGTTCATCAAACTCATAAATACCCCTAGGGAGTTCGTTAGTCCAAACAGTAAAACAATAAACTCGTAATGTCCATACCTCGTCTTAAAGGTGGTCTTAGGGACGTCATCCTCCTTAATCCGTAGTTGGTAATTCCCTAATCTCAAGTCGATATTTGATAACACTGTCGCACCCTTCATCTGATCAAACATATCATCAATCCTTGGTAACGGATACTGATTCTTGATCGTTGCCTTGTTCAATTGACAGTAGTCATTACAGAGTCTCCACGAACCATCCTTATTTCGTATAAAAATAACAGGCACACCCCATAATGATGCACTTGAATGTATAAGTCTCAGGTCCAACAACTCCTTCAATTGCATTCTCAATGCCTGTAACTCCGAGGTCGACATACGATAATGCATTCTTTCTATTGGTTTAGTCCCCAGTTTTAGGTCTATGGTAAAATCAAATTCTCTCTTCGGTAGCATCCCAGGTAACTCCTCTGGGAAGACGTCTGCAAACTCCCTCATCAATAGAAGGTGTTCTAAACCTTTCGCTACTTCATTTTCATTTAATGCAAGGATCGTATAAAGCTTACATCCCTTGCACATGCTCTTCCGTAGCTGTAAGGAAGAGATAAACCTCAGGGAAACTCCTTGGTTCCGACCTACAATCATGTGTCTCTGTCCCTCATCATCAACCAATATCAACCATTTTGTCTTACAGTTGATTATCGCCTCATGCGATTCCAACTAGTCTATACTGATCATAACATCCTAAGATCCCAAGATCGTGATGTACAAGTTGTCCTCGGGGAAAAACTCTCCCAGGTTAAGGATACAACCCATAACCTTCCCACCAACCTTCTCTTCAGCTTCATAAGCCATTTCTACAAAGTTGACTCATCCTGTTCGATTTCCTTATCCTTAATTATTTTTAGTGCCGCCCCATAAATGAAACTCTTGGTATCACTAGGATATATCAAAATGATAAGGGTTTGTTCAGCAATGGTACCTGACGTCTCGAGCATAGTTGACTGGTGCTCTGCCTGGTGGTTATTCTCGCTACCAGAATCCGATGGGCCTTGCCCAAAACTCCCAGATGATCCGGTCCTCTCATTTGGGCAGTCACGCTGGCAATGTGGCTCCCCACCATCCATCACACTTTCTTCAGTCCAACATTCCTAGTACCCGAAGTAGAAGATGAATTCTAACATTAAGGCCCAACATGAACTCGTTGGCCTTAAGATTCTTGGTAGTTTGGTGCAGAGCATACCGAATAAGCTCCAAAAATGGGCCTCGTACTCGGGCATTGTGCAGATTCTCTATCGCAAGGCATTGAACTCATTGAGATAACGCTCAATGAATTCCTCAGAAAGATACCTCTCCTAGACTCATTCCTTGAACAGTTCCCATGACACATCTTAGACGACCATGTTAAAATACGACATGAGTGTCTTCCTCCATAGAAGAGTGCTCCCCTTTAGCTGAAGACCACCATGAAAACCCTCGTGTTGGAAGTATATTTGCGAGGTGAAAAGCACATCGCCATATTCTCCCACCATGAATCAGCAGCTGCACCGACCGGGGCACCAAAGAACTCAGGAAATTTGACCTTCTCAAGTTTGCAATGAATACTAATGGTACTGGTTGGGTGTGCTGTGGACCCTCAGGGGTACAGGAACCCGAGCCTACTCTCAATACAAATGGCCAATCAAGGCCTGAAAGGACCTTGCCAGGCCATCATCATCCTTTAAAACAATCAAATCCAGCCCAAGGACTTGTTCTTCCCCCTTGGGGGTTAGACTCTGAGGGTGCCGACATGTTTGGAGGCATCGCACCTCCTTCCATGACACCACGCTGCGAACCACTATGATGTCCTCTAATCAATATCACTGCATGGAAACGTTAACGTTTTTTTTATTAGCACTAGGTTAATACTCAAGGGTTTACTGCAGTGGAAATCCTTCTGATCCACGGTCTCAAGGTTGAACCGCCTTTGATACCATATGTAACGATCCCCATCGTTACAAGTACAAGTGAAGCGAAAGTGATTTTTTTTTTAAAGTGATAACGACGCCAAAAGTTAAACCACACAACCTGACAATGAACACCACACATGCAAATCAGGAAACAAACAACAACGACTCAACACACCAGCACATTGAGTGACTGGGCGAACAAGCGAAAATCAAGGACAGATAGAAACAACTACCTTCCCGACACAAACACGATCGCCTACAAGATAAAGGACATCATCCACAAGTCCGACATAATGGCCTTGAAGACTAGTAACTAGATACCTCTAAGGTGTGCAAAACCAAATGCATGAAGGCATTACAACCCAGGCACCAACATCAACTACAACAAACAAACACCCACAATGGGAAGCATAGACTCCAACCAAGTTATCATTTGCCTCTATCCATTAGGGCACGCAACGATCCCCTCATCAGGAATCATGCCATCACCAGGTGATAGGCGTGACAATAACTCTGAGGCAACATAACCTATCTATACCACAAAATCAAGATAAATCCAACACGCTAGGAGACTGAAATAACTGACAAGAAGACAATACCCACACACCAAAGAAACAAGTCGACAAGATGCAAGATGACATTACTCGATTTAAATTGCACGAATGACCAGAGGATTCTTGTTTCCTACAAGGCAACCTATATGGTGAAATGACTATGAACAACCACCCCTTCCAACTCGACCTAAGGTGCAAGGCACATAATCACTAATGAACTGTTAGCTATTAATAGTTTTAGTTGATAAATCTACGAATCCATCGACCATTAAGCTTGTGCAAGATAATAAACTATTATGCCCATAACCATCACGTATAACAGTCCTATTAATTCAACATTTATCTCTGTCTAACAATGATAATCGCACATGTTTTTATAAAAATCAATTAAATTTTTAGAACTTTTATATCATTAATATTAATCAGATTTATCATTTTCTTGTGTAGCAAATCTAATTTTCTTTTCCTCGAAGTTCGATTCACCTTAAAGGATATGTCAGTTAATGGACTTAATTAAGCATGTTAGATGAAGTACCTAAGTATATAAAATCATTGACCCGACAATATATGAAACCGAATCTATGCTGTCATAAGTTTGTTGTCTATAAATTATGTCCAATGGAGTCACTATATATGTTGGTGCAACTCACCTAACATATAAATCATAACCATAATTATTCTCTCTCTATGTCACCTCTGTGTTTTAAATGATCTAACAGAACTAAAAAGGGTTATTCGCTCCCAGAAAAAAAATGACATTGTTGTCCAATATGTCGATGTCAACGACGATATCTCTGTACAAATATAAGTGATATTGTTGTCCAATATTTCAATATAGTAGAACTAAAAATGACAAGGCTATCCATTATCAACAACATTAAAGATGCAGGAAAAATATGGTGACAACCATTTCACTACCCCAAAATGCAGGGAATGAAACACTATTNGGGGGGGGGGGGAATATTATGCCAAACACAGAAGGGTTCACTGAAACTCAGGTATCAGCATTGAAATTCGTGGGTAAATGCATTGCGGTGTAATGTGACACAAATTTGATGAGTAAGGTGATATCATAGGTACAATAACAAATTTCGCTGGTAAAATTCGTGTTGAACAAATGCAGGTACAACTAACCAAGAAAACTGGAGGCACACTTTCTCTGTCTGAACAAGGTTTTAAAAAAACGTTGTCTGATATAGTCCGTTGTCAGTAGTTAGTCTAATAAGTACACGATGATGTTGTCAAAATCGTTGTCATAAGAAGACCCAGTATACAAACGTTGCCATATATAAAATCACTATATGTAGATCGTTGGCTCACAAGCACACAACTTACAAATCCCTGCCATATACTACATATAAAATCATTCTCAAAAAAAATTATTTCACAGTCCCCAATACCTATACAATGGGTGTCTAACTATAAAATTCTATGGGTGTCTATTGATAATCAATTGATGTTTATTAAATACGATTTTGTAGTTTATTATCGTTGTTGTCTATTACTTATTAAAATGCTGGTGTATAATTTATCGATGGTAAAAATGTTGTTGAAATCATTCATTCTCTGGACAATAATATCGTTACACAGTGCATATAAATTGTTGTCAAACAATCAATATAATTCGCTGCAAAAAATGGAAAAATATGATGCGCTCTCTAATAAACAATGTCAACAATTAATTTCACTGTTGTCTATCAACACCCTAAATTCGCTACTGTCTATACACATTAATCGTTGCCAACACATATCTAAAAATGCACTCACACACAGTCATTATTAGATAAAAACACAGTTACCTCTAAAACACAACCATTAGATAAAAACACTATCACTAGTTAAAACAAATTCACATGGTCATAAGACGTAGTCATACAGTCACAATGCGATTACAAAAAGGAAAACAAAATCATAAACACAGTCATTCCCATAAAAATGAATTCACAATTATAAAAGGTTATCATAATGCAGTTATAAAAAGGAATTTGCACTTATAAAATGAAGTCATTCAAGGTGTGAATTCGTTGTCGTTAAAAGGGTAAATTTGTTGGGTAAACTTCGCCATCAAATGTATTAATTTGTAGATGAAAATCACAGGCCAAATGGATTAAAGATGCAGAGCAACTTCGTCATCGAAATGTTATAAATTGCAGAGGAAACATTCATGGTTGAATGCTTGCAGGGATAAAAGATAAACAATATGAAGAGGTATTCAATCGCAATAAGGCGCAAGACAATCAATCAACCAGGAACAATCAACAGGGGTAGACAACTAGGCAAAAACATCCTTCTCTCATCATCCACACATAGAAAAGAAGGGCATTAGAATCTATAGGTCACTATGCATCAAAGTGATGATCGTCGATTCGGCTCCTGGTCGACTGCTCAGGCATGGACTGATGATCTAGGGATGAGGATGAAAGATAAAGCACAATCTCTTCATAATAATTAGTAAAACAAAGCAGACAGTCATAGCAATCGGGGATCGGTTGCCAGGCAAGGAAATCAATTCAATGCAACGAGTGTAAAGCTATAATGACTTTAAGTTCTTGATTAAAAACGTTGAGTAACACACATTTTATTTTTCACAATAGAAGTACAGTAATGGAAGGACAAGAACAATATTAATCTACTATTCAAAATAAAAGCAGGTGTACCGTAGCCCAAGGTGACAGCTCCGAGTCCTTGTCCTGCACGCGCTCCGTCCAACTCCCGCTTTCTGACCGATGTGACTTCAATGGTACCTCCCAACCAACAATAGGGGTAGTCTTCTTCCCCCTTAGCCCCCCGAGCCGCAAAGGGGCCACACACACTATATCAGAGAACAACTAGCTCCCAGCTCGCCTCGCAAGGCCGAGCTACCACTCGTCACCAAGCTGGGCATCCCAACTCCCACAAGATAAGTCAGTCAAGTCAAAAATTCAATAGCGCAACATTACTCATCAAGAAGAGATCCATACTCCTCATCCTCCATCCTTTTTATAGAGTTTCTATGTGATTTCTTTCCCAAATTCTTGTTTAATTTATTTTTCATTAAATTAATTCAGAAAAAAACCTCCCCCGTACACATGTCACCCATCCTCCTAGTTGAACCTGAAATTAATTTTATTAATTATTTAATTACTCCTATTTCTCTCACCCACCTAGACGCATTCCTAAAATTGCTCCTTCGTGTCCCCATATTCCCCTACACATTTTAAATGACTTACGTCCTTACTAAATTCCTAGTTGAGTTCATATTTAGAAATTTCTTAAAGGCAAGATTCCTTACTAAGTTAGTCATTTTGCTTTTTTCTTACGTTTCCTTTTTATTTATGTTTCCCCTTTTTCACTTAGTTTCCTATTTTTTTAAGTTTCCCTCTTTTCCCTAATTAATTAAAACTCAATTTAGCAAGTGCAGAAAAATCACCTTTTACCCCTTTTCCTTTTTAATTAATAAATTTTAATTAGCATATGTAGAAAAACAATCAATTCCCTTTTAAAATTTTAATCCCTCAATATAATTTAATTTTAATAAATTAATTGAATTTCTTACCCCCTTCTCATCACATGTTAAATTAGGATTATATTATTATTATTTTTTTTACCACAAGTATCACTTAGACCCAGATTTTAATTTCCTAGGCTAGGCGACATTTCTATTAGGGAAATTGTTTTTTTTTTAAATCTTACTTATCATGTCATTCATTTTAAGGATGACTAAGATTATTCACTTACCCATTGAAATCACGACGTTCCCTTCAGGATGCACTAGGTGATCCAAGGGTGCCACTCACCTTTTTTGTTTTCCTTGCGTGATGTTCCCTTCAAGATGCACTACATGCTCCAAGGGTGCCACTCGCCTCTTGACTGACTTGGTAGACATAAAAAATACCTAGAGTCAATAATCCGCTAGGTGATATTATGGAAGACTAAGGGCCTTTAACGAATAAGGCCCATGCCTTATTGCACACCCCTTAGAATCATCGTGAGCGATTATTGCAGTTCGCCCTCACGACATCGTGGGTCTTCTTGAACTAGGTAATCGTTAACCTACAGTTCAAGCCATGACAAGAGTGCTAGTAGGATGTGGCAGGGATGCTGTCCACACCTCTCCCTCAAAGTATCTGGTTGTCGTGCATGACCCCTCTACTCCACATGTGATTCTAGTCGGCAAGCTATCGTCATCTTGCATCATCAACGAATCATTTTAGCAAAATAATCAATCATCATAACATCTAATCAGATGTACACTTGTCATATCTACAACAATCAAACCCCAATAGTCCACTCCTTGACTCAATCCAGAGTCCAAGGGGTTTCATCGATGCCTCTGTATCCTTGAGGTCCAAATTTCTACACACTCAGAAGAACCGAGTCAATAACACCTGTCTATGTCAATACAACAAAATAACATGTCATCACATACAAAATGCCTCATAATCATAATCAAACGCCCAATAGTATAATAATCCTGATCACTTGCAAGCAAGTGTCCTCAAAGAATAAGTTCGCTCGGTGTGCGCAAGAGTAGGATGTTACAAAGGAGATTCTCCTTTGCTAGGAAAAAATGCATGCAAAGGCACATAGATACATTTGCAAAAATGAAAAGGTTTATTAGAGAAAAATCACAGTCCAACATTATTATGAAAATATTAAGAGAATCACATTATTATGAGAATCAAATGTCCAACATTGGATAAGGGATAAAAAACATAGATATATTGGATAATGTCCAGCATTGGATAAGGGATAAAACACAATGAGAATCATTTTCCAGGTTCAACAACAATGCAGAGGTAAATCCTTAAATCCTTAAGGAAATCGCTAATCCAGATACACAAAGAAGCATAAATTACCCCCAAATTGAAAAGGGAAAAAAGTGAATAAGAAATCCAGATTTCATTTGGAGTTAAAATTCCATATTCGTTAGAAATTACTTTCTACAATACATAATCATCAAGGATAATTTCCAGTCTAATATCAGAAATCCATTACCACTGTCAACAATTCTAAAAACCATATATAGAATAAAAACGTAATACAATTCCAACTCAAAATAAAAATACCGTGACTGGTGAAGATAGGCTTGAAGATGATCCTTGGCAATTGACATTCTCTTCCTTCATCCACTTGCTAACCATTGAGAT
The DNA here is from genome assembly GCA_009831015.1 of Picea engelmannii. Taxonomy (NCBI): domain Eukaryota; kingdom Viridiplantae; phylum Streptophyta; class Pinopsida; order Pinales; family Pinaceae; genus Picea; species Picea engelmannii. The sequence continues at coordinate 211,776 of ML778988.1, forward strand.
TTCACCGGTACCTCCCAACCAATGCTAGGGGTACTCTTCTTCCCCCTTAGTCCCATGAGTCGCAAAGGGGCCACACACACACCCAACCATAAATCCTCTAGCTCCCATCTTGCCTCAGAAGGTAGAGCCACCACTCTCTCTCAAGCTGGGTATCCCAACTCTTAGAAGTAAAACCAGTCAAAAATTCGAAAACTTTACTCATAACCAGTGTGATCCCATCTCTCATCTCAACCATTTGTTTTATAGCAATTTCCCACACTTTCACAATTAATTAATTTTTTTAATTAAAACAATTTAGAATTATCTCCCCCTACACTTGTCCCCCTTTCCCCAATTTTCACAATTAAATCCACATTTTAATTTAATAAAATCCCATTTCCCTTACCCATCCTAAAAGAACTCCTTAAATCACTCATAGTTGTGTCTTTATTCCCTTTATTTCCAATTAATGAATGATGCCTTTCTGAAATTGAGTTGAGTTAAAATATGAATCTTCTCCTAGTTAGACTATTGTTAACTAGCCTCTAGATTCCTTTCTATGTGTACCCATCCCTTTATATTTATTCCATTTTTACCTTAAATTCCAATTCAGTAATTACTTGCACATATGTGTATTAAATCACTCTTTAGATTTATTTTATTTTCCTTGATTTCTTGAATTGATTTATTTCATCCCTTCATTATTTAATTTATAAAATTATTTTTTAGCCTTCTCACTAACTTAGACTTAGGCTTAATTAAATTTTTATCTGCAAAGGCTTAGACCCTTAGGGATTCTGATTAATAAATTCATTCTTTAATTAATTAATTAATTAACTAATTCGACAGTGCCCAAGATTTTACAAGGTTTAACATTTGCTCAAAGTTTTTTAGGCCACCTAGATTCATTGACTCAATTTTAATTCCATGACGTGCCCTTTAAGACACACTCTATGCTCCAAGGGTGTCACTCGCCTTTGATTCAAATTTTTAATTTCGTTACATGCCATTCAAGAAGAACTCCGTTCTCCAAGGGTGCCACTCGCCTTTGACTGGTTTTGGTTGTTGTCCAACCCCTGGAGTCAACATTACATTCAAGCAACCTCATGAGAGACTAAGGGATTCTAAGGAATAAGGACCCTACCTTATTGTGCGCCCCTTAGAAATCTTCGTGAGCGACTGTCTCAGTCTACCCCCACGACACCGTGGACCTCTCGAAATAGGTAATCGTTCACGTACAATTCGAGCCATGGTGGGAGGACTAGTAGGTTGTGACAGGGATGCTTCCACACCTCTCCCTCAATATGTGGTCTATGTGCATGGCTCCTTTAATCCTCATGTGCATCGTATTAGAAAACAATCATCAGCCTGCATCCATCAACAAAACACTGTCAATGATCCATGAAAAACATCATAATATAATCGATCATATGTCACATATGCATAAATGAAATACCCAAACTGATGCAATCCACTCCTTGACTCAATTTAGAGTCCAAGGAGGTCCATTGATGCCATCAACATCCTCATTCTGTCAAGTGTCCTGCACACTCAGGGGAAACTCATCAATAGCATTTGTCAATACATATATATCAAGCAACATAAATCATAATCCATCAAGATCATCATAAGAATCCATAAGCAAACATATAAGCAAATACTATAACCAGATCACTTGCACGCAAGTGTCCTCAAAGAATAAGTCACTAACATGTTATCGCAAGAGTGGGATGTTGCAAAACTAGAGACAATTTATATATTTCAATGATATCTTTATTTACGTTACTCTTTGTCACATTACAAATAATACCAATTTTTTACATTATATTTAGTTTTATCATTTAGAATGTGATTAACATCCTATTTTATTTTTTTCATAATATCTTCTATAAGAATGTATTTAGTGTAACTTTATCAATATCTATCACATTTTCCCAATAGTGAACCATATCAACATTGAATCGCTTTCTCACTGGTTTTTTTTTTTAAGTGATAATGAGGACAACCATCAGTAGCTACTATCCATAAATATGTGTCAACTCACCACCATTATTCATGGGAAAACACACCAATTAAAATGATCTACTATTGGTCTTTGAGGGGGGGAATTTTCACTCTTACTAGATGTTGTAAATGTGTTGAACCTATACAAAATAGATATAGCTAGAAAATACTACACACATTTGTAGAGAGAAATTGAGAAAGAAGAAGAAGGAGAGAAATAATGGAAGAATTCTCATTAACTGTAAAGAATAATGAATAATTCACACATGATATACTCTGTATAATTCAATGAATGCACATTGGAGGAGAACCAATGTGCCATAGTGGTGGTCTAGAGTGATCTGGACACACAACAATAGTTATGGGAGTGAACTTCCACCAAGTCTAGTCTCTCGGGAAGTTACAGGAGTGAACTTCCACCTAGCTGAGTTAAATAGTCAACTAGTCTTCATTTAATTGACTGAACATAGTGTATGGAGGAGTATATCAAGGAATCAAGGGTAATGTGCCAGTTTGGTGATGATCCCAAGGAGAGTGCACATTAGCATGCTGATGATCTCAATGTTGCATGGTGACAAAACCAATGCAACATCTAGACTCAACTCAACTAGTCAAACTGAAGTGTCAACTGAAAGAGAATATTCTCCAGGTGGAATATTATCCCCTAAAATATAGGAGACTGGATAATGACTAATAAAAAGGGAAAAACCTTAGGAAAAATAAATCCTAGGTGTGTGTGAAGTAACTCCAACACCCCCCCTAAACATCACTATGGTGAAAATAAAGAATGGTTCCTAACAACGAGGCCATGTTAGGTACCCAAATACAAAAGATACACTGAAATAAAGTGAGGAAAGAGGGAAAACCTCCCCCTCAAGGTACAGTGTATGCAATAAAGAATAACTACAGTTGCTAGGAAATTGTGTCCTTCACTCAAAGACGACTTTGCAAAGAATGGAACTTCTACTCAATGAAGGTATTGGTGAAGATGTCTGTCGTCTGTTCTACTGAAGGACATAATTGTGGGTTGATGATCCCCTCATGTAAAAAGTCTCGGATGTAGTGCATATGGATCTTGATGTGCTTTGTCAGCTGCCTTTGAACTGGAACTCTACAGAACTCCAGAGTGCTCTGGTTGTCACACCAGATGACGATGGACCGATGAAACTAAATGCCCAAATCAGTGAGAAAATGTTGTAGCCACATAGCTTGAATGGTTGTGTTAACTACCCATCTGTACTATGCCTCGACTGAAGATAGAGAAATGGTGACTTGCTTCTTAGTCGACCAACATATAGTTCTAGGACCAATATTGAGTGAGTAACCATATGTGGAATTGCAATCAGCGCTATCGCCAGCCCAGTCAAAATCAGTAAAATCGATGAGATCTAATGTAGATTCTACTTCATAATGAATCCCAAAGGTGATGTTTCCCTGTACGTATCGAAGGATACACTTTGTAGCCTTCCAATGTAGCGCATGTGGCTTCTGCATGAACATGGAAACTGTGCCAATTGCATATGAGAGGTTTGGTCTAGAGTGTGTGTGATACAACAAGCTCCCCACTAGTTGTATGTATAGTGTGTTGTCAACCAGTGGAGTCTCCCTGCCATCCTCAAGTTTGAATCCTGATAGGAAATGAGTCGGAGTAGCCTTGAAGTCTTTCATGTGAAATCTCTCAAGGAGATCTCGTGCATACTTGGCCTGAGACAGTTTTATGCTTGATGCATCTTGACTGATGTCGAGTCCAAGGAAGAAGTGTAGTGGACCCATGTTAGTCATCAAAAACCTGTCATGTAGAATCCTCTTGACTACAACAATCACTGAAGTCGAGAAACCAATGATCAACAAATCATCAACAGACATAACTAAAAGTAAAGTGAATCAGTCGTCCTGAGCATGTAGACATTTGCATCTGATTTACAATGTAAATTTTTTTTTGATAGCAGGTAGGAGTCCATCTTGTCATACCATGCCCTCAGATCCTGCTTGAGGCCATAAAGGGATTTCTTCAGTCGACAGACCAAAGATGAGTCCTGCATAAATCCTTGGGGCTGCTCCATGTATACGTCTTCAAAGACAATCACCGTGAATAAATTAATTCTTCATGTCCATCTGATGGACTTCCCATCAATTGGCTTCTACAATGGAAAGTGCTAATTGTATGGAATCCATATTCGCTACTGGAGAGAAGGTCTCATCATAGTCAGTACCATGCACATGTTGAAAGCCTTTGGAAACAAGCCTGGATTTATATTTGCTAATATGTCCATCTTCTACGCTCTTGGTCTTGTAGACCCATATGAATCTAACAAGTTTCCTCCCAAAAGAAAGGGGAACCAGATCCCAAGTTTGGTTCTTGAGGAGGGAGTTGTACTCCTCCAACATGGAGGATTCTCGAAATGGATTTCCAACAACCTCTCCATACGACTGTGGATTTGAAGATTGAACCGAGAAAATATGCCTGGAGGGAAATGGTTCAATGGCAGTGAGTGCAACATGAGGCTCCTCGAAATCATATCGAGTCCTCCTATTATTGACTGGATCACCAATGAGATCCCCTACATCTTGAAGAGTAGTCTGTGCCCACTTAGGCCTCTTCTCTGGCTCTGCAACTGCATCTGGATGCTCTGACTCTACATCTGATTGTACTGACTCTGAATCTAAATCATCTGAGTCCTCTAAATCAAAACTCTCATCTGAAGAAGAGTCAACATGTGCATGCTCATCATCTCAGACAGGTGGAAGAATGAAGGTGTCTGCATGTGGCTATTTAGGTGCATGTGATACATTTTCCTTGAATTGAAAACTTTTCTCAATGATGATCCAGTCCGAGGAAAGATCAATAATCCTATATCCCTTCACACTGTCAGGGTATCCAACAAAAATGAACTCAGTTATCTATGGATCAAGTTCCTTCCTCTTTTCAGAGGGAATCCGTGCCCATGTACGTAAAAAAAAATGCGAAAGTGAGTCACTTCCGGTTTGAGGACGCTCCAAGCCTCATAGGGGGTCTTATCCTTGAAATATCTATGGGGAGATTTGTTTTGGATGTATGTTGTACAATTAAGTGCTTCGGCCCATAGTATCTGTGGTAGTGACTTTGCATGCAACATGGAAGATGCCATCTCCTTTAGAGATATGTTTTTCCGCTCAGCAAATATGTTTTGTTGTGGAGTATAGGGAACTGTGTGTTGCAACTGAATCCCTACCTCATGAAAAAGATTATGGATCTCATGATTTACATACTCTCCCTCGTTATCAGTTCAGAGGAATTTGATCTTCTTTTTGGACTGTGTCTCAAACAGGGCTTTGAAATCTTTGAGGTGTTGAAAGACCTCAGATTTTTTCCTGAGAAAGTAGATCCATGTAAAATGTGAGAAATCATCGAAAAAAATGAGAAAAAACCTTGCTTTGTTGATCTATGGATGCGGAAAAGGAACCATGAGGTCACTGTGGATCAGATCTAAAGGTGTGAAGGCTCTCTGAGACTTTTCTTTGTCGAATTTCTCTTGAGGGTGTTTTCCAAGAACACATCCCTCACATACTCCCTTGGAGAAATGGATGTCTGGTAGACCATCAACCAATATTTTCTTTCTAAGTTGTTTCATGTATCTGAAATTCAAATGTCCAAACCTTTCGTGCCATATCCTACTACTTTCATCAGCATGAGTAAGCAGTAAAGCAGAATCAGGTTCAATTAATTCAGAAAATTTATACAATCTAGACTGATGATTTACCTCACTGGTAGAAACCCTAGAGTTGGTTTGAATGTCATAGATGTCCACGACATTTGGTGTGAATATTAATTTCTCCAGTGCCGAAATTCATCATCATTTTGGGAACGTGCAACACATTCTCGAAATTTTTGTTGGTGAGTTCAATCCTTCCTTTGTTGGTGACTTTGAAAGAAGAGTTGTCCCCCATCATGATAGGAGGAACTTTGCATGCATCCAATGAAGAATATACTTCTTTTGAGTAATCCATGTGATGCGATGCTCCTAAATCAACGATCCAAGCATCAAGAGAGGAGTTGATGGAAATCAAGTCATGACTAGAATTGTCTTTCTTGGAATTCTGATCTTCTGGATTCTTCTTCTTGGCACCCTCAGGGATGCGATCTCCAAGGTTGTTTTGTTGAAGTATTTGAGTCATTAGATCTATTTTCTTTTGCATGCATGCAGATTCTAGATGGAATCCTTTGTAACAGTACATGCATTTCTCCCCTTTTCCCTTTTGGATCTGAAGGCATCGGTGAAGGGTTTTGTGTACCCTTCCTTCTTCGGATCTGCATGAGGTTTTAGTTTATGTTTATCTTTAGATTTATGATATTTGTGGATACCATCTTGCATAGTGAGTGCATTCACCGTTGGGCCTTTGATTGTGCCCATGTTGATGAGCTTGGTTTTCTCTTGTGTCAGGGATTCGATAAAGTCCTCAAGAGAAGGCATCTTCTATGTGGCTCCAACGATGAATCTGACATAATGGAATGTGGATATGAATACAGAGAATTCAGGACAAATATTGGAGAGAATGGTGAGAACCATTTGTTCTCCTCCTTTGATTTATCAACCCCGCAAGCTTTGAGTTGCGACAGTAAATCCTTGAATTTTGTAAAGAAATCTTGGATATTGTTGAATATTTTTGGATCCAATGTGAGCAGTTCCATGTCTATAATGTGTCCCCTCATCTCATCTTGTTTTCCAAAGATCCCTTCCAAGTTGGTCCAGGCTTCATTGGGAGTCTTAAAGGAAGATATGTGAAAAAGGAGACCGAGAGAAATAAGAATGAAAATTGTTCTGAGTGCCTCATCCATGCGATTTAAGTACTTGGATTTTTCTATGGCTGATGTCGTTTCTGTATCTGTTTCCAAGGTTAACTTGTATAATCCTCTGGTTCAAAGATGTATGGCTATTTTTTCCGTCCATGCAAAATAGTTGTAAGGTGTAAGAATGAATTCTTTTTGGAAATCCATCTTTCCATTGTCTTCAATCTTTTGTACCTACAAAATTTTTTGGTGTAGTTTTTTCTTAGCAGTCCGTCAGCTCTGATACCATATAAATGTGTTGAAACTACACATAATAGATCTAGATAGAAAATACTACACATATTTGCAGAGAGAAATTGAGAAAGAAGAAGAAGGAGAGAAATAATGGAATAATTCTCATTAACCGTAAATAATAATGAATAATTTAGACATGATATACTATGTATAACTCAATGAATGCGCACTGGAGGAGAACCAATTTTCCATAGTGGTGATCTAGAGTGATCTGGACACACACCAACATTTACGGGAGTGAACTGCCACCTAGTCTAGCCTCTCGAGTAGTTATGTGAGTGAACTGCCACTTAGCTAAGTTACTAGTAAACTAGTCTTTAGTTAACTGATTGAACAAAGTGTAGGGAGGAGTAGATCAAGGAATCGAGGGTAATGCGTTAGTTTGGTGATGATCCCAAGGCAAGTGCGCATTAGCATGGTGATGATATCAATGTTGCATGGTGACAAAACCAATGCAACATCTAGAATCAACTCAACTAGTCAAACTGAAGTGTCAACTAAAAGAGAATATTCTCCAGGTGGAATATTCTCCCCTTAAATATAAGAGACTATATAATGACTAATTATGACTAATAAAAAAGGAAAAACCTTAGGAAAAATAAATCCTAGGGGTGTGTGAAGTAACTCCAACATATGTCTTTGGGTTTGAGGCCCTTAACATGTTTCCTTACATTGGAAGAAAATGAACTCTTAGCTAATCAAAAGAAGTTTTATATCTTACTCTAAGACTAAAAATTAGTTTCACTCATCTCTACCATAACCAACTTTATATTTTTTTCTCTTAGTTTATTGTTACATAAATAATGTTGTATATTGATTTTTCTAATCAATGCAAATATTTTCTCTCAAACTAAATCTCTCTTTGTAGTATGATCTAATTCCTTTGATATTTCTCATTTAACAGTTCACATTGTGATTCACTAACAATACTCTAGAAATAAATGTTGCATAATAACACATAATTAGGGTTTTTATATGATGAGTTTTTTCACTCAATATTATAGCTCACACTAACAAGTTATATTCTATATTTGCATATATTGTCCTTATTAACCTTTGAAAAGGGTTATGCATAATATAATTATTCAATTAATTTCAAAATTTTCAAATAAATACAATTTATTATTAAAAAAAATAAATATAAAAAATTATTATTAAAAACATAATAAGTTTAAATAAATAACAAGTAATTTTTTTTTTTTATGAAATTTAAATGATAATAAAAACACTTTTCTTATTTCTTATATGATGGTAAAATGGATTCTAACACTCAATCATAAATATCGTGAGTCAATAATCATATAATAAATATTGTGAAGTGATTTTCATTTTACAAAATGTTACAATATTAATATTTAACATATATATGATCATATATTGAAGTATCAAACTCAAATTCTCAAATTCTTTTTAGTTTTAAAAACTTGGAAGTGGATTTTCATTTTACAAAATGCCACAACATTAATATTTAACCAAATATATATATGATCATTTATTGAAGTATCAAACTCAATTTTTTTTAGTTGATATCCGTGTAGGAATATCATTTCGATATTCTCTTATAATTTGAATATTATCTCAATATCAATGTAAGGTGATAACATTACTATCTCAATTCTAACAATGTATATTCTCTTATAATTTGAATATTATCTCAATATCAATGTAAGGTGATAACATTACTATCTCAATTCTAACAATGTAGGTGGTAGTTAATATATATAGAGCTATCATTTAAATTGTGTACATGAGGTAGTAGTCCATATTTTATTCCATAAAGTATATGGCTATTATTTAGAGTTATAATTTATGTAGAGTTAATATTTTTTCTTTACTAAGTATCAATATTGAAGTAGCAAAATAATTTAAATATCACTCAGTATTTTTACTATGCTTTCATTTATGTGAATATTGTTTTTTAACATTATCTTATAAAATATTTTTAGATAATAAAAATAATTATCATCATAAATTTTTATTTTATTTTATTTCCACATTTTTATTATTAACTTTATTTAAAAGTTATCTCATTTTTTTTTAATTATATATCAATAACATCATTATTTAGATAACATTTTCTCACATCATTTATGATATCATAATTACATTTTGTCACATATCACTAACATCATTTTCTTTCATGTCATATATGCTTCATCATTTATGTTATTATTAATATCATATTTTATATATTCCATAACATTTTCTGATTACATTTACTATCATTTTATGTGGCACACTTCATGAATTGTGTATCATATCAACAATGAATCATCTTCTCACTCATATTTATCCACATTAATTTTATATTTTAGTCTTTTGATTTGTTTGTACTTATCATTGTATATGGAACATTTCATGAATTGTGTATCATATCAACAATGAACATCTTATCACTCATATCTATCCACATTAACTTTATATTTTACTCCTTCGATTTGTTTGTACTTATAGTATTTTGATTTTTTTTTCATTCATTAAAAAAAAATTTTCTCAAACAAAATCCATGGGAAGTATGAAACAAAGTCCATGGAGAGTATGATGTAGACCATTAATTCCTTTCTTATCACTCATATCTATCCACATTAACTTTATATTTTACTCCATGAGAAGTATGATGGAGACCATTAATTCCTTTCTTATCACTCATATCTATCCACATTAAGTTTATATTTTACTCCTTTGATTTGCTTGTACTTATATTATTTTGAATTTTTTTTCATTCATTAAAAAACTTTTCTCTCAAACAAAGTCCATGGGGAGTATGAAACAAAGTCCATGGGGAGTATGATGGAGACCATTAATTCCTTTAATCTTTTGATTTTTTTTTACTTGATTTTTTTTTGTACTTGATAATATTGTGCATTGATTTTCTTTTTAAATAATTTTTTTTTCTCAATGAAATTCAATCGGTAATATGATCGAGACCATTAATTCCTTTAATATTTGCATATCTTATTTTTACTATCATGAAAAGGATTATGCTAGTTATCTAATAAATTTCAAATAAATCATACCTTATTATTGTAATAGATACATAAAAATAAATCAACATAGATAATCATTTTATTAAACAAAACATAGGTTAACATAAACTACATATAATTTATATTTGTGAAATTTAAGTAATAATGAAACTTTTTTTAGTATAATATTTTTTAAAACCCAATCATACTTATTTTAACTCAAATATTAGTTCCAAGCCTGTCCATGAATTTACTAATGTACATTAGCACATTTAGAACCTAGTCTCACCGCAAATTCTAACCCCTTATCACAAAATATTACTATCATGATGTTATACTATTGACTTGCATAAATTTTACAAATAAAATATCGATAATCTTTTTGTCTTTATGTGTGTAGATACACACACAATTTCAAGGATCCCTTCCCTTCACACATAATTTTGAGCTTCCTTACCTTTCACATAGTTTTAAGCCTTCTTTCCTTTCATGTACACAATTTTAGGCTTCCTTATGAGCGTCACACAAAAATTAAGGTTTTTCATGTATATTATGACAAGCTTCCTACAATACACATATCCACAATATGGTGAATATGTTTAGGGATTCAGATAAAGAGTTTCATAAGAGCAAGGTTGTCATGTTCAAGTTGAATGAAAAACATAGTTCACAATTTATAAGTGTATAACAACCACATCTACTTCTCATTAATCTTGATTTGCAATGTTTGTACTAAACACATATCATTCTCAAAATGGATATTTATAAAGAGTTATAATTTTTAATGCACATTGATAATGGATTCATATTGTAATTAGTGCTTAATAAAGAAGTTAACACATTTACTTAAATCATACCTTATCAAGATTTGGGGTCAATAAACCCTTCTCATTATATTTGTGTCTTGAAACAATTAGTCTTGGATCATTAATACTAAAATCTAGTTAACATATCTAAAATACATATCCATACATACATATCATTTCAATCTCATACATTATGTAGTAGCCTAAATATAAAGTAATTGTGTAAATACCTAAAATGTAATACATTAAATGGTAGTTAATATTTTACTTCTCTACTCAACATATGGTTATCATTTGAATCTATACATGAGGTATGATCAATATCTTACATCTTTATTAATAATATGACTATATTTAAAATTTTAATGAAGTCAATATTTGTATGTTAATATTTAAGTAGTATATAAATTTAAATCTTATATAAGGTGGTAGTCAATATATTAACCAATTGGCAAGTGTCGTGTAAATAAAAGGAAATATGAAAAGGAGGTTTCAAATTCAATTCTCACCCAGATTTATGTTCCATACTTTCGAGTTGTGTTATAGTAGTAACCGAAAATATATATATATATATATATATATATATATATATATATATATATATATATATATATGTTTATGAATCAATATCTTATTTTTCTATTTTTAATATAAATATCTTTTAAATATTAAATTTTGAGTAAAGTTATTTTTACTCTATTAAATTTCAATATTATATCATTTTTTTATTTTTTTAATGATAAAAGGTAATATTTTTTTTATGAAAAAAAATTGAATAAAAATATTAATAATATGATGAAATCTACTTTAAAAAAGTTTTCATATTTTCATTTAAATCTTACATTTTTAAGGTAGTAGCTGATATCTTACCTTTTTATTATATATATTACTCTATCAGTTATATGTTTGACCAACTTAAGTTTCCATATTTTCATTTAAACCGTATATATTTAAGATAGTAGCTAATATTTTTTTTTTTATTATTATATACATAACTCTATTATTATTTATATGTTTGACCAACTTAATATCTTTAATGTATACTAAATTTTAATATTCAAATATTATTAATTTTATTTTTTCCCTTTATAATAAAGTTTAGAAACAATTAGAGATTATAAGGTTATTAAATATAAGATATTACGATTTATGTGTATGTTTATAATAAAGTTTAGAAACAATTTGAGATTATAAGATTATTAAATATAATTCAAAGTTTATATGAATAAGATATTATAATTTATGTATAAAATAATTTGAGATTATAAGATTATTAAATATAATTCAAAGTTTATATGAATAAAATATTACAATTTATGTATGATTTTTCACCCTTTCTTAATTTTATTAAATAAATGATTTTTCATCAATATAATAATAATAAAATTATTATTATAATTTACATCTTATTTTATTATTTTAATTTAAAATATATGTTAAAAAAAATAAAAAAACTAGACAAGTTTTTTTATATATTAATGATATCCTTATTTATAATATTAGTCACATTACCAATAATACCAATTTTTAAAATTATATTTATTTTTATCATTTACATTGTGATTAACATCCTATTTTATTTATTTCATAATATTTTCCATAAAAATGTATTTAGCGATATTTTATTTATTACTTTTTTCTAATAATGAACCATATCAATATTGAATCACTTTTTTACTGGTCTGTTCTTTTGAAGGTGAAAAAATCTATCAAAGGATAATGAAGACAATCATCATTAGCTACTATTCATGAATATGTGTTAACTCATCATCATTATTTAAGGAAAAACACACTAATTGAAATAACCTACTATTGGTCTTCCAGGGGGGATTTTCACTCTTACTAGATACCTTTGGGTCTCTCGCCCTTAACCTATTTCCTTACATTGGAAAAACATGAACTCTTAGCCCATGAAAAGCATTTTTATATCTTACTCTATGTCTAAAAAATAGTTTCAACTCTACCATGACCAATTTTATATTTTTCTCTTAATTTGTTATTACTTAAATAATATTGTACATTGATTTTTCTATTCAACACAAATATTTCCCCCCAAACAAAATCTCTTTAGTTTGTTGTTACTTATGTTGTACATTGATTTTTCTATTCAACACAAACATTTCCCCCCAAACAAAATTTCTTTGTACTATGGCCTAGACCATCAATTCCTTTAATATTTCTCATTTAACACTTCACATTATAATTCACTAACATTACTCTAGAAATAAATGTTTCATAATAACATGTAATTAGGATCTCTATGTGCTAGGGTTTTTCACTCAATGTTAAAGCTCATACTTGCAAGTTATATGCTACATTTTCATATATTGTTCTTTGTCTTTATTAACCTTTGAAAATGGTTATGCATAATATAGTCATTTACCTGATTTTAGAAATTTCAAATAAATACAATTTAATTTCAAAATATTTTCTACATTATCAATCTTTTTAATCTTTTAACTCAACAAAATTATGTTGATCTTAGAAAGCTTCTCTTAATGCTTTTCAATCATAAAAACAAATTTCTAAAGAATTGCAAGTAATCCATTATTCTCTTAAAATCTAATCATCATTATTATCATTATCATGATAAAAAATATTATTAAACAAAAAATAAATTTAAATAAATAATAATAAATAATTTTTTTATGAAATTTAAGTGATAATGAAATCACTTTCCTAATTAAATTCTAATACTCAATCATAAATATATTGAAATATAAAACTCAAAAAAAATATAATATATATTCAAGTACTAGTATCATTTCCATCTTATGTCAATATCAATATAAAATGATAACATCAATATCTCAAGTATGTTGTAATTAATATATATAGAATTATTATTTAAATTTTGTGCATGAGGTAGTATATAAAGTATATGGCTATCATTTATCATTTAGATGGTAGTTAATATATATATAGAGAGAGAAATTATTATTTAAATTTTTAAATGAAGTAATATCATAAATAGAATCATAAGTATATGTATATGGTTACCATTTAGAATTTATGTAAAGTCAATATCTTCCCTCCACTGAGTATCAGTATTGAAATACCAAAAGAATTTAAATACCACTAAGTATCTTTAATGTGCTTTACTTTAGATCTTCAGTGGAGTTACTATCTTTACTCTGTACTGAATGTCAGAATGTCAATATTGAAGTGTCAATTTTTTTTTAAGATAAAGGTTAAAATATGTCCGGATATGTTTGAATCTTGTACCTGGGTTGTAATCAATATCATGCCTCACTTTCTGCTGTGTGTCCGGGTATATATATGGAATATCTAGTACCATGGGATGGTAGACACTAGCTTAAATCTGTGCTGAATGTCAATATTGAAGTAACAAAAAGGTTTAATAAGATCAAAATATGTCAAATCATCTTACAATGTAATAGTCTCTATCAGGACAATTGTTGTAACCTGTCTCCTCATGGTGATGGATGATAACAGTGATACTTCAAGGAAGAAAACGTGGCTATATTTACATACCCAATACATCAAGATTTAAAATCACCATATGATGGACTGTCTCGTACTATGATGTTTTACATTCAGTAGTGACACACAATCACAATCACTGTATGTTATCTTTACACTAGTGCCACACTCAGTAATGATATACTTGGCCTTACGGGTGAATATGACATGGTTCTTTATCTGGTATTTCTTGGCAAAGTTATGGACGTGCAGTAAGAGTATACTGAGTCGAAGGCCGAGCACAACTGGACACGAGTACGGTTTTAAAGTCTGTTTTTCGCGCCACACTAAACCTATTCCGAGGAGACGTGCATTCTTATATATACCATCCATTTGCATGGAACAAGTACAATTGCAGGATAAAAGGAAGCAATGAACAGATTCATGGAATCGTTTTACGTCATTGAGGTAAAACACTTTCGTCCTCGCCGGGGCCAGTGGTACAAGGCTGATTCTCGCTGGCAGCCACCTCAAATTCTAAAGCCTCAAACCAGTCGGAAGTTATCATCAAATCCCACCATCTGAGAGGAAAAAAAAATATTGGAGGATGTTGTATTATGAGAATATTATGGGATGGAATACTATAAAAATTATCATCAAAGCTCATCATCTCTCAGAAGAAAAAGAACATACATCAAAGCTCACCATCTCATAAAAAAAAAAATATAGGAGGATGTTGTATTATGAGGATATTCTAAAATTTATTGAGTATTGAGCTTTGTGTACTAAATGTTTTAGGTTTAGAATTTAATGATATAAGAAGTAAGAGTTCAAATCAATTCAAAAGTTTAATAAAAATTTTGTTCATTTAAATTGATTCATTCAGAATTAGAAAAAATATTTATAAAACGACACACAAACAAAATCTGAATTATGATAGTAATCTAATAATACATGATTCTTATCCAGATTCTTGTTAATTTGTAATCTAAAAGAAAATGGTTTTATTATCATATTAGGTATCTTTTTAGGAGTGGGATAATTTTGGCGCAATTTTTCTTCTTAAATTACTTTTCAGTCAAGTTTTTGATTTGTTTTGATTAATCTAAAATCTTAAAGTTTTGAAATGTATAGAACTTTGATCGATGTGAAACTTAAACTACCTCTGAAAATCTGACAAGATTCTGGACCATTTTTTTTTACCTAAAAAAAATGTATTTTCTAAAAAGAAATCTGCTTGCTCCAGAGTTAGCCTACTCCATCCTTTTATTACCCGAGTAAACCTGTCGATGAAATAACAAATGAGGATATGATGACATTGCAGAAGGAAACCGTGGATATCATTCAAGTATTGGATGATTAGTTTTTTAGTCTTTGGGAGATTCAGTGGTTCATGAACACTTACTTATTGCAATACCTAGTGCTTCTTTTTTGTTTGGATTCACGCCTATTCCTGGTAAGTGCGTGCCATCGTATATGTACATTGCAGGTTGGCCGCTGATGCTTGAGATGACATTGTTTGGCATATTGTGCTGTAATTATTTGCCTGTCCGTTTTGTTAAACGCTGGGCCAATAACTGGGATAGGGCTTTTTGGGTCTAGTATACGAATTCTCAGCTTTCAAATGTATTTTTAACAGGACGAAGTTTCACGTACTTTAGATGCAAAACAATCCGATAAAATTTAATGATCATACGTCAATCTGTCGTTCGCTGTAGATGAGAGTTTACAATACTGAAAATACTGGCAAAACTTGTGAAACTGAAAGAATAGATAAGAACAGAGAGAAGTCCAGTTTGGTGTCATTTTTCACCGATTTGGAACAGACCATATTCCATTCTTGGCAATTTACTGATCTTGTATTGCTACCCACTGCGATAAAGGAATCGGTTCATCTTGACATGAAGTACGTTTCATTTTATTGTGGATCCTTAATGTGCAATGAAGACGGTCACGGAAAGTTGTGTATCTATTCCTTCAGAATAAAAAAATGATTAATTATATTGTATTCTAAAATTTCAATAATTTTATAACGACACTAAATTGAATACAGCAGGCCAACAACATATTTGAATGCAAACAATCACAATACAGCCATAGCTACAACATATTTGAACGCAAACAATCACAATACAGACATAGCTACTTTCTGCATAAATCACATTTTCGACTCATTTTTATTTATTTATTGTGTAAACTTGACCCGACGTATACCTCTAATTGGATTTCGAATCCACATCATTGACTCCATAGTTACCTAATTCGAATCTCAAGTATACATCTTACAAATACTAAAAACATATTATTTTTTCAAAATTTAAAAAAAACAAGATGAATAGTCATAATATTTAAAATTTCAAAACCCCCTAAAAAATATTTTAGATCTTATTGCATATTGTAAATAAAATTAGATGTGGGAAATGACATAGTTTTACATGAGAATGAGAATGACAATTTGTTATGTATAAAGGAAACATTTTTAAACATAATAAAATAAATAACTTTTCACTTTAGGAAGTAAAATGAGATAACATTTAAGTAAAATGGGATGAACAAAAAAATGAAATTGTTGTTTAAACTTTAAAATAAGGTAAGGTGAATAGAGGTCATTCACCCTCGATTCCTATTTATACTAAATCTATCTACCAAAAGAACAATATGGAGGAAGATAGTTTAGAAGCGAAATCTTCTATTAGGTATTCTTACATTTGACTTATTCTTCCTTATTACTAAGTCGTATTAATATCGTCCTTTATTACATGGAAAATATATTATTCTACCTACCTTAGGGGTTAGGGAGATTAGGTGCTAATATGCCCTCCCCTTTAAAAACAACCTTGTCCTCAAGGCTTGAGATGAGGAAATTATTGCAGAATGGTAGTTGGCTCCCAGGTGGCATCTGCCGGAGTTCTATATTTCCACTATAGTAACACTTCTTTGATGGTGCATTGATGAATACATGCTCACATTGGTCCAAGAATTCTTGTGGCTGCAACCAGATGGAGCCTTCTTCTTCCAACTAAAGGCGACTGGTTTGAGTTTGGCACTTCGGTCACACATGCTTGAGAATTGTATAAGACCATAAAATTTGGGCATCAATTTCTCACAATGGTCACCCTTGAGTGAAGTCTTCTTCTAAGGTTGCAATCGAAGAAACACCTAGTCCCCTTAAAAAAATTGACGTTCTGAATGACCTTGATATCCTTTTTGATTCATGCGATTGTGATCCATGACCAAATTCTCTTTGAGGGCATGAAGAATAGCCTCTCTAATTGTAAGAGTTTGGTCAACCACCTGAAACTTTGAGACACCGGGCATGTATGAGAGAACTGAAGGTGGATTTTGTTCATATACTGCTTCAAAAGGAGACATGTGAGTAGTTGTATGGCAAGAGGTGTTGTACTACCATTCAATGAGGGGTAACCATTGAGCCCACTAATTTTGCCTCTAAAATGAAAAACACCTCAAATATGTTTCCAAACAGTTGTTGACAAATTCAGTTTGGACATTAGTCTGGGGATGATAGACTGTGTTGAGATGAAATTGGGTTCCCTGTAGCTTGAACAATTCTTAACAAAAATTGTTGGTGAAAGTGGGATCTCGGTCGGAGACAATAGAATGAGGCATGCCATGAAGCTTGGATATATGATCCATGAAAAGTTTTTCCATTGTGGATTCAGTGAATGGGTGTTGAAGAGCACATAAATGAGATTATTTGGAAATACGATCAACGACCACCATGATAATTGACTTATTATATGATTTAGGTAAGACAACAATGAAATCCATAGAAATATCCCTCCAAATAGCGGGTAGAATTGGAAGAGATTGTAGTGTATCAAGGGCTTTGATTGTTTTTCCTTTGTTGCGTTGAGAAAAATAACATTCCACCACAAAGGTGCGAACATCCTTCTTCATACCATCCCAGAAAAAAGAATGTTTGACCCTATCATAGGTTTTGATAAACCCTGAATGTCGAGATGTGGGTGTGGCATGAAGCTCATAAAGCACCGTGGATTGTAGTTGGAACTATTTTCTTCAATACAAATGAAATTTGTAGTGAAGCTCATCATTGTGCCAATAGTACCCTGGAGAAACTAGAGAATTGTCTTGCAATTGTTCGATTAGACGAGAAATTTTGGGATCTTGCAGCCATTCCTGAAGAAAAACTTTGAGCCAATCTGGTATAATGAAGAAGAGAGAAAATATGGACCCTTCATCTTCATATTTCCTTGAAAGAGCATCTGCAACCACATTGTCTTTTCCTTTCTTGTAAATGATCTCATAATCATATCCAAATAGCTTAGTCACCCATTTTTGTTTCTTCGGGGATGAAAGTCGTTGCTCCAGAAAATACTTGAGGCCTTGATGATCTGTATTAATTTGGAAGCATTGCCCCAATAAATAAGGGTGATAGAGATCCACGGCATGAAGCATGGCAACATTTCCTTCTCATAGATTGATTGGTCCAAATATTACTATGAGAGATGTTTTCTAGTGAAGGCCAAAGGTCAGCCATATTGCATAAGGACTCTACCAATTCCTTTCCCTAAAGAATCAAATTCCTGGACAAAGGTCTTTATGAAGTCTGGAAGGGCCAGAACATGAGTGGTGCGCATAGCCTCTTTCAAGGCTTGGAAGGATTGATAAACTATTGGAGTCCAAGTGAAAGCATTCTTTTTAAGAAGAGTAGTGAAAGCATTCTTTTTAAGAAGAGTAGTGAGAGGCGCCGCAATTTTTCCATAATTTTGAAAAAACTTGTGATAATATACTCGTTAAACCCATAAACCCACACAAGATATTGATATTCTTGGGGCGAGGCCAATCCTGCCTAGCTTCAATTTTCTTAGTATCCACCTTGACACCATCGTTTCCAACAATATGACCCAAGTACTCCACTTTCGAGGATGCAAAAGCACATTTAGATTGTTTGAGGAAAAGTTGGGGCTGAGAGAGTAGATGAAGAACTTGATCCACATGGGTAAGATGGGTTGTCCATGTTTTACTATAGATGAGAATACCATGAAAGAAAACTAAGACAAAATGATGGAGAAAAGGACGGAAGACATGATTCATGAGGATTTGGAAAGTGGAGGGAGAATTACACAAGCCAAATGGCATGACCAAGAACTCATAGTGGCCCTCATCAGTTTGAAATGAATTCTTAGGAATGTTTACCTCTTTCATATATATATTTGTGGTAGCCAGAACAAAGATCAAGTTTAGTTAAGTATTGGGCACCACTTAATTCATCCAAGAGATCATCAATGACAGGAATGGAAAATTTTTCTTTGATGGTGAGTTTTTTGAGGGCATGAAATTTAGGACACATGCATGAAGAGACTTCTTTATTAAGTGCCATGACCATAGGAGAATAATAGTGGTTGGTACTAGGACGGATAACATCCGCGACGATCAATTCTTGAACAATTTTCTCAATTTTATTTTTCTAGGAAAAGGGATGATGATAATATTGAACATTAGGAGGAAGGCTACTCGATACTAGGGGAATGGAATGATCATGAACACCATTGGAAGGGGGAAGTCTCAGGGGAGTGGAAAAATCATCCTGATGTTTGGAGATGATGGATTGGAGGTCAGAATGCACATAGGGTGTCTCAATGGCGTGAATGGAATGGAGTTGTTTGTTACAGAATGTTTCATCTACGAACATATGAAACCTCCCTTGGATTACAGACCCCTAATACCAATACATAAAAGTAAAAGTGGACACTAACAATCGTTTGAACTCAGTTTAACCAATCATAAAGAGAGAGGGAGGAAGAGTATAATACACCTCTTTACGAAGTTTATCCTCACTGCTTCCAATCCATGAGCTTGAATTCAAACTCACTGGCACATCTTGATACCTGCAATGGGAAGCAAAGAGAAACGAATACCTCCTACTCTAGTTGATTAGGTCAAACAAATTCATCTATGAACATTGAAGGAACACTAGACACGCACATGCAAGAATACACAAGCTTGAAGGAAACGTGTCAAGTATATTCAAATGAGAACCCAAAGAGAATACTTACAAACCATAGATGATGAGGCAACACTTCTCCAAGATCTCCTCGTCCTACCCTTCCACGAATCGACCAATATCAAATGACGATACTCTAACTAATTACTTCCTCCAAGATCAAAGGTTTGATACCTCTAGTCTCCCTCCTTTTTACCTTGGAAAGACGTCAACATATAGGCCTTAGAGGCACAACTACCATGATAAAATGAAAGATATGGTTGTGGAATGGATCCTTGAGGTTTGGATCAGATCCTAAGGTGAAGCCAAAGAATGAGTGTTGAGCATAACCAACCCAATCTAAGAGAGTTGGCCCATAGAATAAGGTGGAGGAGATCTTCATTTTCCTTCGACAAGAATGACGCTCCCCCATAGTGAGAGACAGGGTGCTATTCACCAAAAGTGTCACTCCATATACATGGGCATGAGAGCACCGATACTCCCTAACCATGGACAGGGTGGCACCACCCTTCATAAATTCTCAAAAATAGGTCGAATTGTCCAAGGAAAAGGTGTGTTTTGACCTAGAAATGATGGGTTTCCTCCTCCCATATGACTTAGGGGTCATGAGAAACTATTTTAATGGTGTCAATGGGTGGCCACACCTAAAAAAGTGAATGTGACACTTAGGAAGGTGCATACGACACTTGTGATAGAGCATGCGACACTTACATAGGTGCATACATCAATTTGCAACACTTGCGACACTTAGGGTGCGAAACACAAACGTGACATTTTGGTGTGTAACAGATGCCCCCTAAAGTGTGAGGTTATAAGAAAAACTGATGGCCGAATAAATTTACAAATTATTCAATGCAAGGGTGATGGAGTGGGAGAACTTGGAAGAAGATGCAAAAAA
The DNA here is from genome assembly GCA_009831015.1 of Picea engelmannii. Lineage (NCBI taxonomy): Eukaryota > Viridiplantae > Streptophyta > Pinopsida > Pinales > Pinaceae > Picea > Picea engelmannii. The sequence goes on from ML778988.1 coordinate 232,900, forward strand.
TCATCAAATAATATTAATATGTGTTCCTTTTCCGAGGCATCCATACGTATGCTCAGAATAAGATATGATTCAAAGAATGACCATCAACCAATACACTGCATATCCATTAAAATAATGACTAAGTATATGGCCACCAAAGATACAATGTGGATCCATACCTCCATGACATGAACTGATCGCAACCATGAAAAATATATAGTGGAGCTATGAGATGAAAAAACATAGCTACATATCAATACAATGTGGATCTATGTGACAATGTATATATATCAGTAAGACTGACAACATGGTGATTGTATTTAAATATTTTACATTCTCAAATGATCTCCATCGCAGCCTCACAAAAGAACATAATAGATGTGAGTGCCCAACCCATGGTTTTCGTCCCAATCTTGATACGGTACGAATATAGCCATGTGAATAGATGATTTGATGTTGAACATGGTAAAAACCACTTTATTACTGGTCATTGATGTAAAACGTTAACAAGTGCGAGGGAAATCACCAATGATGTTAATGACTCCCAAGGTACCCTAGTACATTCCAATGAATGCAAATAAATGAGTTGAGGTTGAACATTCGTGGAATCATTCGATCAGATTTCAATGATGTAAAACCATTGTCGGAAGTGAGGAGGCCTTCCATTGAGGCATGCATGTCCCAATGTACTAACTGGTTTCTAATTATAATTCCCATATGATGTGTTGATGTCGATAGGAACAAAATCCTTGAAGGGGGGGCCTTGATGTATTCCCTATAATTGACATGAAACAAACATAGAAAGTGATGTAATATGGTGGATTGAATGAGTATGGATTGACATAGGAAAGGGAAATTGGTAATATTGTAGATGGATGGTTTGAAGTGAAACTTCCCTTGAACATTATGAAGCATGACAACTGACTTGGTATCATTGAATCGAAGAGTATCAAGAATGTAATGTGACAATAATAAGAGAAATCTTCAACTGATACAAAAAAGTATAGTGACACATAGAATTGGTATGACTCAGAGACAAGCGGATTGCCTAATTGTAAGATGAGATGCAAACAACTGCATGTTCAAGGGTGAAAATAGCTTCTATAAAGGATTCCAAAAGACTTGACCCACTTCCTTCATTTTCCCCAATCCAGATAGATGAGTACCTCTTTCTTTTTTAACGAGCTTGAGGAGGGTAGCAGATTCTCGGTATATCTCATCTTTTAGATGAGTCCATCGACATATGTTTAATGAAACTGAGGAAGGAGGGGTTCGGTCATGCATGGATCCTGGATATTGGACTCATATAGGTCCTTTGATGCATAGTTTTATGAGCCCAAAGAAGGTAAAATCAGTGTTTTTTCATGTTTAGAGAGTCTGAAAAGAACATAAAGATGACTCCATGGATGAATTTTTGATAAATTTAGTCTCCCAAGCCTGAAAAAAGTGTAAACAAATATAGGGGGGAACTCTTCTAATCATGCTTGATTAGAGTAATCCTTTTTCATAATTAGTCTCATGACGTCGAAAAAGACTACCACTCGAAAGACACGTTTTCAAACCTTTTAACGAGTGTGAAAGGAAGCAAGCTCACTCGACAATATTTTCATATTTAGGTAGTCCGAAGGAAACTCCAAAGAGTTCCCAATGTAATGTCCAAAGGCTTCGAATGGGACCCATGGATAGTTGATATTTCCCCCCCAACTGTGTGATGGAAGCTAGTGGCTTTTCTCTAGCATGATTTTTGTAGGTTGGAGATCTTCTCGCCCAGCTTTGTTTCATCCACTAACACTTATGTTGTCATCGATTTTTGTACCAGATGGAGAAAAAGTGTCAATAGACAAAGGCGAGTGAAAAGAAGGTTAAGTTACGATATCTAGTGAAAGACTCAACTCAAAATTTATGAGATCTAGTGAAAGACTCGACTTAATAGTTATGAGATCTAGAAAAAGAATCGACTCAATTGGAGAGGTGGTTGTTTCATTTTTTAACGATCTTGACACAGGAAAAGAACTGTGCTTGTGACCTCTGGGTTTAATTCCCATACCTCTGTTTCATTTTCTAACGAGATTTTCATAGAGAAGAAAACTATGCTCGTAACCAGGTGCTACCAAAGGATCAAATAATTCTAAGGTAAGTTTCATTTTTACACAAGATTGAAACTAGAACCTATACTTGAGTTCCTTTGTTTCATTTTTTAACGAGCTTAAAACAGAAACAAGAACTCTTCTTGAACCTGGTTTCATTTTTTAACGAGATTGAAATCAGTAAAAAATCTATGCTCATAGACCTCTACTTGATCATGGCTTCCAAGAGGACAATGACCTGGAAGGAATACATGTCAAGGGATAAAACTCGGTCATGGATTCCAAGAGATCTTCGCTAGATGGAAAAAACACACTCTTGAAGGAATACACATCGAGGGTCGCGATAGGGGAAGGGACATCAGGCTCTAATAACCCTATTGAAGAGATCACCATGTCAATTTCCAGATCTAAATCAGAAGAAGGGAGATATTCCTTCTCATTCATAGTTGAATGCATGGGACATATTGCCACATAATTGACCTGCAACAGGGCAGATGTCGTTGGCATGTAATAAACATTTAGGTAAGTCAGATGGTTGGACATTGTATGAGGGCCAATGAATGAAAGCTAGTCTATGGTCACCATGTTTCCATTGTAAGGGAAACACATCAAACAAAATACCGTGGACACAAAAACCTTCATAGAATAAACATAGTCTCTTCTGAGGAGAAAATTAAAATCCAAGGGGTTGTGGAATATGATCACATCAATAAAGAAAGTTTTCCCTCCCAAAGTAACAGGAAACTAAGGAAGGATCCCCAAAGGTTGACTATCCCTTCTGTTAAAATCCAACAATTTTGAGTCACTAGCGCAAGTTGAGGAGAAACTAAGGCTTTCCAAGCAATGGAGGATAATATACTAATTGATGCACCCTCATTGACAATAGTCCTAGGAATGTTCCTACCACAAATCTAAACAGTGATTTCGAAAGGTATATAGGAAGGGAGATGATATTTCTGTAGTGCACCCCAATCTAAAATAATGGCCTCATTACTTGGAGGGGGTTTCGTTGGGACAAGTGAAGTGCCCCCTAGTCTAGAAGAATCTGTAGAAATAGGAAAGACTTGAGAAAAATCCTCACTCTTCCAAGGAGGAGTGGGATCGACCAAGGGTGGTATTGGATCAATCACTTTGACTTCACTCTCCAAGGGGAGAGCGGGATTGATCGAAGTTGAAATCAGACCAATCACTTGATCAACTGGCTCAACTGAATATTGAACCAGATGGATCACCTGATAAACTAGATTGAATGATGATGGAACCAAATTTACCATTTCATCAACCAGTGGCACGGTGGGAGAGATTTTACGGTAATCTATCGAGAGTTGTTGTTGGACATCAACAATATTTTCCAATAGATATGAAGCCTCAGTCATATGAGGGAAAAGGTAGTTGCGGTCCATATCCTTACATAGAAAGAAAGGAAATTTGAATTTACCCTTCTTACTTCCCATCTGATTATCACTAGTTGATGGGTTGTAACCATCATGAACTGTAACGATTGACGATGTGGGTTGATGACCCTGATACCACACTTATACAACCTTTAGAATACCAAGGAAATCATTAACAAGGTGGTCACCCTTACAAATCCTGCAAGGGAATTTGGGTTTGCGATGTGTCTTGGTATGCTTGTCGACATTATCAATACTCCCAACATGATGAACAATATCTAGTTGATTTATTTCAACATGTCCTGCAGTGGTTGGAAGTTTCCCCCCTAGCTTATTTTTCTTCTTATTAATCTTCCTTTTATTCTTCTTCTTATCTACCTAGTTACTATATGTAGAGCTTTAACTAGGTGAAGAAGAAGAAAGAGAAGAAGAATCTACGAGTGAAGAAGGTAGAGGATCAACATGAGGTTGATGGTATTGGGGTGGAGTGCTTACGGAAAAAGCACTAGGAATGTTTATTTTCACCAGAGTGGAAAACAACAATACCAATAACCTAATAGTGAGTCCGGGAAGAGTCAAAGTAGCACTATAAGGAGGACCAACGTGTCCCACGGAAGGAGAAAAAAATGGTATGCCAAAAAAAGGGTCCCTTCATTGGTAGTTCCAATAACTGATGCCATAGACACAGAATCAACCCTAAGGGATTTGTAGGGAAAAACAAACAACAATGCTAAAAAATATAGGAAGAAAACCAAACAAACAAACCTTTTCACAATGAAGCGCTAGTTGGTGATGAAATCAAACGTCGCAGGATCAAAGTGAGAAGGGGATGGAATAGAGAGGGTGGATAAGTTACATTGTATACATGCTTAAAAGAATTACACCTTGGTGCAATTTCCCTCACACTCTATCCATGGGTTACCATCCAAAGAGCTCGAGTGAGTTTGACCAACATCTAACCCAGGTATGACAAAGACTCCCCTTCACTATCACCTTGTGTATGAACCCTAATGACAAATGCCACTAAGTTTACCAAATCACAATTAGCCTTAGGGTTGGTACAGTTGACAGTTATATCCGAACGTATGGGCAAGATATCAAGTCTAAAGCTCTTCAAGAGAACTGAAGACAAGTGCACTGATAAGACTCCATAGGACCCCGAACGGACTCAGAGTTCACGAAGCACTCAAACCAAATGAAACCAATGTTTTATCAAGAAAAAATCCCAATATACGCTTGTTCTTCTATGATTGGTTAAGCCTTGGAGGGGTAATCTTCGTTGTTTTCCCACACACGACCTCGTGTTTAGCTGAGAGGGGGTTCCCGGATATGCTTATATGAAAATTGGATTTACTCTCCCTATTGCAAGATTATATGTTTTTTTATGGCTTTGGAAAGTTATTCTCAACACCTGTTCCAAAGCCCTACACCTAATTTAATGTAGGTTTGCAGATGCCTAGAAAGAAAAATTTGTAGATAGATTTTAATTACCCTTTTGATTTTTAGGTTGTTGTTTACTCAAGGACATGGAAGCAAAATTGATGATGTTTGGAATCGACTCCAAAAGAATGCAACCGAATGAGACGAAAATATTTATGTTCGATGAAATCTATGTATGGAAATTATAAGTGTCTTTTTCCATTCCCAAATGCATAAATTTGATGCAATTTACCACCCAAAAATTTGAATGCAATCAATTTATGTTCATTTCACTATAAACGCAATGAATCTAAATCAAATGCAAGTTATTTATACTTTCTTACTTTCAACGCAAGAATCCACTTCAGATACAAAGGCATACAAAGTAAAAATATCGAACAAGAAGGGAACTCAAAATAGTGAAAAGACTCAAAGAATGCAAACAATGGAAAGAAGAAAGAGGAAATTGCTCAACAATCCTTAAGGATGAGAAACAAGAAACAAGTATCTAATCTAGGTTGTGGTAAGAAATTGAATCTCAATCATTCAAAAAAGAAAGATTTTCTAAAGAAGATTGAAAAGAAACTCAAGAGTAAACAAACCTTTGCAGACTCTTCCAATCAATCAGATAATCAAAAGATCACGAGACAAAGACCAAACTAGTGAAAAGCAAGGTGAACCAATATCACAATGTAGAAGAGGTTTGAAATCTAAAAATAGGTAAAAATGAATGATAAACATGAAATCCTCAATCCAAACAAAGTTAAAGATAATCAAGAGTCTCTGGGGAAAAGTCCTCTCAAAGTCAGACTAAGAAAGAGAAAGAAAAAGGAGGCAGAAAGACCAAAACAAAGGGACTGGAGCCCCTGTTCTCAAGCAGAAAGAGGGCTATTTAGGGGAATGGTGATCTGTAGGAGGATTTTGGGTGATCTAGTTAGATAATAGCGCCCTCTGGTAGGTTTTTGGGGAGCACAAGTGAGGTGAGCGACTCCCTGGTATGAACTGCAGGGGAGTGCCACCCTTCTAAAAAGTTCAAAAAATTCCTCAAAATGGATAAAAAATCATAAAATCTAATCAATGAATTTGTAATATATTTAGTGAAGAAGAGGGAATGTAAATTAGATCAGAATCAAGAAACAAACAAGATCTAATTATAGGTAAAGTCTTAATACGATCCAAGGAAAGACTAGTCAAAGTCCTTCCCTAGTGGAGTCACCAATTTCTATTACAGAATGTTTCTTCTACGGATAGATGAAACCTCCCTTGGATTACAAACCTCTAATACCAAGAAATAAAAGTACAAGTGTACACTAACATCCCTTTGAACTCATTTTAATCAATCAGAAAGAGAGATGGAGGAAGAGTATGATGCACCTCTTTACAAACTCTGTCCTCCCCGCGTCCAATATGTGAGCTTGATATTCAAACTTCCTCGCAAAGCTTGATACCTGCAATGGGAAGAAAATAGAAAAAAATACCTCCTACTCTAGTTTATTAGGTCAAACAAATTCATCTATAAACTTTGAAGGAACAATAGACAAGCACATGGAAGAATACACAAGCTTGAAGGAAATGGGCCAAGTATATTCAAATGAGAACCTAGAAAGAATACTTACAAACCATGGATGATGACGCAACACTTCTCCAAGATCTCATCATACAACCCTTGCATGAATCTACCAAGATAGAAAATGATGATACTCTGACTGATTACTTCCTCCAAGATCAAAGGTTTGATACCTCTAATCTCCCTCCTTTTTACCTTGGAAATCCCTCAATATATAGGCTTGAGAGGCACAACTAACATGAGAAAATGAAGGATATGGTTGAGGATATGGATCCTTGAGTTTTGTATCATATCTTAAGGTGAAGACAAATCATGAGGGTTGATCATAACCAATCCAATCTAAGAGAGCTAGGTCATAGAATAAGGTGGAGGGGATCCCCCTTTTCCCTCAACAAGAATGGAGCTCCCCCATAGTGAGAGACATGGTGCCATTTAACACAATTATTGATCCCTATACATTGGTAGGGGAGCACCAATGCTCCCTAGAGATGGCCAGGGGGGCACCACCCTTCATAAATGCTAAAAAATAGGTCAAATGTTCCAAGGAAAAGGTGTGTTTTGACCTAGAAATGATGGGTTTCCTCCTCCCATATGACTTAGGGGTCAAGCAACTATAAAGTCTTCCATTATGCCATATTGTTTCAACTTGGTCAAACAACCTAAATGGTGGGTGTCAGTGTCAAAGCGCTCATAAATATTTACAACAAATTGTGTCGAAGCCACATACCCTTGGCAGGAATTTTTTCTCCATTTCCACCATTGAAAATGTTCTAGATATAGATGGAGAAAAACATACTGGAGTTTGGCCAAATCATCAGTAATGTTGTGAAAAGTGTTGAAATATTGTAACTACAAAAAATATTGTACTTATTATTGAGCTATTATATTATATGTCAATCCCCTTTAGTGTATAGATCATGTCGGGATTTGTATAAGACCAAATTCCCTTTTGTGGATTGGTCAAACCCTAATTATATCCTTCTAATTAAGAAGTCACCCCCCATGCCTAATTAAAGTGGCTTTAACCACTAAGTGAAGAAGTCATCCCTTCTTGATGAAGATACACCACCCTAGTGCCTGCTAGCCAATATAAATAAGAGTGGAAGGCACCTCATTAGAACACTCACTCAAGTCACTCATCTAGTGCACAAGTTTGAAGGAAGTTGTAGTTTCCAGTTGTCGGAAGAAGGAAGAGAGAGGTGCATTGCTCAGTTTTGGATATTCACTTGTGTTTGGTTTATTATCTTGGAATTTTATTGGCAATCTATATTAAGGAAGTTTTTACTGGGTTTTCTTCCCCATGAGGGTTTCCCAGGATAAATGTTGTGTACCTTGTGTTTGTGTATCTTTTAGTGATCTTGATTATGCTATTATTGTCTAGTAAATTGAAAAGAACTTAATAGATTCTTTAAATTTAAAATGGTATCAGAGCTTGACTGAATAGAGCACCTTTCATTGGGTTACCAAAAACGTCAATATTGTCGTACAAGAAAATTAGGGAATTTTTTGGAAGAGAATTTCATCCTAAAAAATACCTAGGGAAGTGTGCCCTAGCCTAGAAAACTTATTGGAAGCTTGAGCGCACCTTTTTCAGTGGCTAGAGCCTCCAGAAAGTGAAACCCTAGTTTTCACTGGTACCAGAAAACCAGAAAACCAGCAAACCAGAACCAATACCAGAAGTACCAGTCCATATTTGTGCAAGCCCATTTTTGAGGGGTAAAATTTGGATTTTAAGAAAATAGACTACACCAGGCTACTCACCTCAGCCAAGTGCACCTCCTAGTAAGTTTAGATTTAATTTCTGAGCACTTTTATTTTTTCGTCATTTTCCTAGCTCCAGGTCAAGATGTCTGCAAGCACCAATCTTGTTGACAAGTTAGAATGTGTGGATAATTTATGTTCCTAGAAGTATAGGATTTCACTCATTCTTGAAGAGAATGACTTTGCAAGATTCATCAAGGAAAATGTACCAGAACCTGCAGATGCTACAACTAAAGAAAAGTACTAGAAGGATATGTTTAGGGCCAAAAGAATCATTGCAGACTCTATTAAAGACCACTTGATCCCTCAAGTTTGTTCTAAGAATACTCCAAAATAAATGTTTGATTCCCTAACCATAATGTATGATGAACTTGAGAACCCAACTCAAGAATACGAAGATACAGACATGAGAAATTGTTCATGACTATTTCTCCAGGGTTTCTAAATTCAAGGAACAAATAGAAGAAATTGGAGACAACCTAGATGAATATGAACTCATAATGACAACTCTTAATGGTCTCACAATACCTTGGGATGCATTTATCCAAACTATTTGTGCTAGAAAGGAAAAACTCCAATTTGACAGTCTTTGGGAAGAATGTGTTCAAGAAGAAGCAAGAGTAGCTAACCGAGAAGAGGTACTACTAAGGGATGAAGATAAAGAACTAACTTCTCATACTAAAGGAGGAAACATAAGGTCTCACTTCAATAAGGATACTCACCCACATAAAGAATCTTATGCTCCAAGGAGATTCAAAAAGTTTCAGAAAGGTCAAAGAAGAGAAAAAGATTTCTTCTCTTATCAATGTTACCATTGTGACAAGATGGGACATATGTCTAAGAATTATCCAACTAGAAGAGAATAATACAAGAAGAGAAATAACAAAAGAGACCACGCCCATGCAGTTGAAGATGATGAGACACCCATGAAGATGACTAAATAAAATATTGAAGACTATGTCTTATTCTCTTCCCTCTCAGGATCAGTGTCACCTGGAGAGGACACCTGGCTCATAGATAGTGGTTCTTCTAAGCACATGATAGGTCATAGAAACATTCTTTCTAGCCTTACATAAAATAAATTTCCCCAGAAAGTTACACTTGGAGATGATTACCAGTACCCTATCAAAGAAGTGGGACAATCCACCTACAAACTTGATACAGGGACCCCAATGAAAATGAAGGATGTACTTTATCTACCAGGTTTGACAAAGAATTTGTGTTCTATCTCATCCTTAGATAAGAAAGGTTTTAGGTTTGCATTGATATATGGTGAAGTCCTTATGTGGCCTAAAGGAAAAACAATAGAAGATGCAATTGTTATTGGAACAGAAGAAGGTGGCCTATATAAGTTAAAAGGTCACCTAGATGCAACCTTGAATCACTCCATTGAGAGTCCATGTTGACTTTGGCATAGAATACTAGTTCACATCAATTACAAAGCCTTATCATATGTGAGAAAATAAGTTGAAGTTCTACCATATTTCAAGGTTGATCATGAAGGTGTGTGCAAGGGATGTGCACAAGGAAAGAACATAAATAATCCTTTCTCGGAGAACGATAGTAAAGTAGGAGTCTTGGAGCTCATCAACATAGATGTATGTGTCCCAATGCCATCAACCTCTCTTAGTGGGTATGTATACTATGTGTCATTTATTGATGACTATTCTCGCAACACTTGGGTTTACTTTTTGAAATCAAAAGATGAAGTGTTTGGAAAATTCAAGGAATTCAAAGCCTTGATAGAGAATCTCTCTGAAAGAAAAATCAAGATACTCAGGTCATATAATGAAGGAGAATACGCCTCAAAATATTTTGCAAGACTTTTTAGAGATTCTAGGATTAAGAGGGAGCTCACCATTCCCTACAATCCTCAACAAAATGGTGTAGCAGAAAGAAAGAACAAAACTATAATGGAAGTAGTGAAGACTATGATCCACAATCAATATCTTCCAATTCACTTATGGGAAGAAGCAACAAGAACATCGGTGTATGTGTTGGGCCCTTCATTTTGTTGTTAGAAGTTTCAAAAGGGATGATGCAGTTCCAATTTTGTTCAAAGAGAAGTTGCACAAGTCATAGAGAAGTGGGACAACAAAACAAGGAAAGAAATTGAAAACGGTTGGAAGGAAGGACAATGCAACACCAACATGGAGAAAGAAGTTACAACAGAACAAGAACAAGTAAGCATGCGAAGTTTCAAACCCATAAATCCCAGTTAGCTTATATATAGGAGATGAATATGATTGTAAAGGGTTGGAATTTAGTTGGATTGTAGATTGGATTACTGTTGGTTGATTTTGGGTAGACATTAGATATGCTTCTAGAGTCTGGGTTTTGGAAACCAGACCAAGTCTGTAAAGAGTCATGTCCAGTTGCCTTGGTAGAAGAGAATGGGTTTTGGGTTAACCTTGTATCTTAGTAATAGAGTTTGTTGTTAAGTTGTAGCATAACCAAGCTATGTCTGTATCTGAGAAGAGAATTATGTAATTGAGAAGAAACTTATGAGGTTAATACAAGGGGAGATTCAAATTTTGAAATTACCGTGTCTGTTTAGATTTAGATTGTCTTAATGTTGTTTCATATTATCTTTATGTTAGATCTAAATAATGGGATACAATTTCTTTATGGATACAACACAACTATGTTTTCTTTAATCCGATCTAGGAATGTTTACATAGTTATGAGTTTAATCTATCTTGCGCAAGAATACAAAGATCATAAGACTGTATGGATTTGTCTAAGCATTCTTCTTACCCTTCCATATTTTCTTTGTCTTGGTTGCGCTTCGGGTGGGACTTCTTCCCTTCAAGGAATATGAAAATGCCAATGCTCTAGAATACCTCGGTACCTTTTGTTGGTAACCTAAGAAGGACCATGGCCTGTTCAATTCCGTGCCAACAAAATGGTTCTGTTGTCGGGACTTGTTTCAAGAGGGAACCTGTAGGGAGAATGATTCCATAGATCTACCGATCCGATATTCACTAGTGGTGGGAGAAAAATTGCGACGCCTTCATATGGAAAGAAGAAAAGTTGCAAGGTAAATATGTGAAGGATACAAGAGAGGTTATCCTTTACTCAAAAATATCAAGAAACCAGTACGAGATATTCTGGGTTAAATTTCCAGAAAAACTATTCCATTGGATAGAGAGGCTCCAAGAAGCTCTGGAATTCCAAGAATCAGTCAAGAAGATTGTACTTGGTATACAAAAAATATTGCAGTGCTTCATCAGCTGGATCATTCAAAAATGCTAGCGGTTGATTTTTGGGTCAATACAACACTGGAAGGATACATTATTGAGTTTGTAGCTGAGAAACACCAGTCTTTTTCAAGGGCAGAAGAAGATTTCAATAAAGACGCATGGGGAAGGATACTGAGATAAATTCCTCTGTGGATTAAGGTATTCTTGATGGAGGAGGGGATGCTGACCATTTCTCCAACTGAGATGACAGCCTAAACACCCACGCTTGGGGTGGGGTGACTTTGGGGTGGGGTCATGGCCTGAGAAAGGGGAGAGGGTTCTTTGAGAAATGGGGGAGAAACAAGAAATGGAAAAAAGGAATGAGTGAGCCTTGAAAAGATCCACCATAGTTGAGAAGTGGTGGCGTGTTAAGATAAAGAAAGTAGTGAAGCAGTCCGAGGTGTTGAGGAAAGAACTTGAACCCGAAGATATTAACGAAGGAAAGGAGAAAGAGTTGCAGAAGATGAGAAGACATGAAAGACTGGCCAGTCAAAGACTAAATAAGAGAGACACACAGAGAGAAAGAAGTCCCCAAGAGGGTGGACAAGAAGAAGAATGTGTAGAAGCAAGAGAATATCAAGCCAACATGGATCTTTCTGAAGAAAGAGAAGATTCAACCCCGATACCATGAAATATCGAGAGTCGAGCCGAAGAGACTGCTCCAAAGGATGAGAAAAAGACCCCCCAGATAAAAGAAACCCGCCCAGAAGCCAATGGAACTAGCCCCAAATCACCCATCCCCCAAGTGTCTTCTATACCAGTGGTAAATCCTATATTACCTTCTTATGTTATTCCTATTTCAATTTAGTCAGTTAGTCAATCACAACCGATGAGTATGAATACTGGGAGGATATTGGGATCCCCTAGTAGATTGCAACCAGGACCGTTAGGGTTTACTTTGATAGGAGAAGTAAGATCAACAATGGCTGGAAATGCAGGAGGCTCGATCACTCGATACCCATAATTTTGGGGTAAAGGAGACGAGGATGTTGAGCAACATTGGTTTCTATGTGAAGCGATTTGTAGGTCCAGAGGGACTCTAGATGCGAATAAATGTATTAGATGCTACATAGAGGGGCATATGACGAATGAATGTCCATGCATGAGGGGAATGAGACCCCCTCACAATCTAATGGGACCCTCATCTAGACCCATGGGAGGAGTTGCACAAGTATCTGTGAATTTATCATTCCATACCCAAACCTTGTATCATGCCCTTCCAGGTAATCTAGCATCGTCATCAATTGAGTATTGCGATATTTGTTGAATTCATGGGCATGGTCAAAGGCAATGCCCTATTATTCAGAATTATTGTACAATACTAAATACTGTACATTGTGAGTTCTACGCATCTACCATGCATGCTATGAATCAGTGTAGAGCATTGGATTCACTTGCGGACAGATTGGATTGAACATCATTCAGGGTGAATGAAACCCCTCAAGGACCGAGAAGAGGTCGAGGAGGTGGAGTTGGAGGATATTTCAGAGGAGGAAGAACTAGGGAAAGAGGACCAAGTATATGCTGCAACTATGATGATAAAGGTCACATGGCTAGGGATTGTCCTTAGCCAAGATGACCATGGTGCTCACACAACAGAACCAATGGGAACACAGTTGAAGACTTCCCAGAGCTAATTGCAAAATGAGATGATCAAGCACGTCAAAGAGGAACTAACTTCATCGGTTCAGAGATAAAGAGGTTCATCAAAGGACAACTTCCAAAAATTAATATCGTTAATTGAGGAGGAACAAACACTGGCACATATGCTGATAATCTACCTAAGATCAAGAAAGAAACAAATAAAGAGGACAAGTATGACCCTCTGAAACAAAATCTATTTTTTTAAAATGCAATAGAAGTATTCCAGGGTATCCCTGGCCCTAAAATGGAAGAAACCCCTCTTCAGCCCATGAATTTTCCTGATATTGTGCAATTCCCTACTTCACCTCATGCACCCTGAAGCCCTGTAATCCCAATAAGACAACTTCAGAAGTCACTAGATTTAGTTGACCTTTGGTTTCAACTATTTTATGATATTCTTGGGAGTGACCAGCTGACAGAAAAGTTGTGCAATGCCCTATATTTAGTCCTAGGAATGGAGGAATCCCAGGAGATATAATAATGACTAATCTCCCTGATAAAAACAATCAAAGAGTGAAAAGAAGGAAATTAAGGACTGGGAAGGAGTTTAGACTAGAAGCTCAACTAGATGAGTTTGAGATTAAAGATGTTATGTTATATCTAGGATCTTATGTTAACATATTTCCTCAAAAGACTTGGGAAGATTTAGGGAAACCACAAATGATATATTCCCCTATCCAATTGAGAATGGCCAATCAGTACTGCATTTTCCCAATAGATGCTAGTAGGCGGATGGCTTGATGAGGGATGGGATGGTGAAGCGCCCATCCATAGATTCGTCAGGCCTGATCGACGCGAGGGTAATCATGCCACACACAACCTCGCGAGAGGATAAGGCGTATAGCAGAGACGATGGAAAGGGCAGACGCGAGGGGAACTCTGGCATTTTTTACGCAAAGTGAGTGATAGCAGAGAGGAAGGATTGCAACCTTCGCTCCTGGTCACTGGCAGACAAAGAGACGCAGTCTCAGCTCGGGGGTGGCTAGTGGTAAATCCGCTGGGAGTCGCTATGCCTACAGTTGGGTGGAAACGAGCACCCCTCTCAGTAGTGGCGTAAAACCTGGTGTTATTTCTGATAAGTGTTTTGCCTCTGGCATCTGGAAATATATGTATGCTGATAATTATGCTCATAAGCTGTGAAATTGTGAATGTTTTCATTATAAGAAGGTCTGTATGGTATTTTGATCAGCACTAGTAGTTGTATATGCTTATAACAGAAGAAACATGCATGGCTTATGTTGATAAATGAATCTAATTATGCATAAAATGAACCAAGTTCGACTTCCAGTCCGCTCACGGGAATTTGTTTCCCCTGATCTGTCTCCCAGAATGCTCCGGGATGGACCTCTTCACAGAGATTTCCCTCCTTGGAAAGGTTTACCAAGAACCTGGAAAAAGGACTTGAATGTGCAAGTCTTAACAACCCTGTATGAAGAGGAATGACCCTCTTAAAATCCTGAAGTAGCAGCGTAGGGATAAGTATTGATCAACATATGGGATCCTGTCGGGGAACCTGCGGTCACTCATGACCGTTAAATCGAAGGAATAAACAAGGGCGTTAATTTCCTTAACCCTTTTCCCTCTATCTTCGTGAATAGCGAGGAAATCTGAGTCGTAGACCCCCAGGCTCCATGAGAACATCTGGATCGTTGGTTTTTCCACGTCCAAAGAGCAGTAGGAAAGGGCACGGCATTGGGACCGATCTGAACCGTCAGATCTTAGCTAGGAAACCCGACGGTCGCTAGATCTATAGGGAGATAGACGAGGGTTAAGCCTCGTGAATAAGGGCAAAAATGATCCGAGCCGTCTATTCGAGGAGGACAGGTGGCAGAGATCCAGGGATCTCATGAATTCAGAGGTTTGCGAGGTAGGAGTCTAGAGGTTGGATGCTCCAAGCTGCGAATGGCGAAGCCACGAGAGGATCAGAGTCGTCCATCTGAGGAGGATAGGTGGCAGAGATCCAGGGATCTCGTGAATTCAGAGGTTCGCGAGGTAGGATTTCAGAGGTTGGATGCTGGGGTCCAAGTGAAAGAGTTATTTTTAAGGAGATCCATGAGAGGGGCTGCAATCTTTCCATAGTTCTTGACGAACTTGCGATAATACCCTGTGAGGCCCAAAAATCCACGCAAGATTTTGAGAGTCTTAGGGTGCGGCCAATCTTGCATGGCTTCAATCTTTTT
>ML778988.1:258971-298930 GCA_009831015.1 Picea engelmannii
TCTATGAGGAGTAACTCCCTGACTTAACTCCCTTGTCCAGGATTAAAAACTTGGAAAATGAGAACCCGACTGTGTATGAAAGTAAAAGAAGTTATGAATTTATGCGCAATTTATAAAAATGAATTTCACTCTTGACTAACAACTAGCGTTTGTCTTTTCACTCAAGCGGCTGATCAACCGCGGGAATCTACAAACGCAGAAAATCATGACTCACCAAGAGGTGGGAGAAGGCTCCCACAATAGAGATGAAGAGTCGGACGAAAGAAGAGCGATAGGAACCCCTCCAGGCCTAGCTGAGACCATGAGGAGTCTCATGGTCGAATTGCAAAGCTGCAAGGCCGATAATGAGAGGATGATGAAAGAACAAGAAAAGCAAACTGAAATTAATGCAGTTCTACTACAAAGATTATCTGACCTACAATGACAAATGCAGCATGAACCTGAGATGCCGAATCGTGGTCGTGTCAGTGGCCACACTGAGAGAAGCACATCCAGAAAGGTCCACCCCAGAGGTAAAGGACCAGTGCCAGACGATTCCACTGAGAAGGAAGCTGGTGATTCAGAAGGCTCTTCCAGTAGCAGGACCAGTTCCTATTCTCAAAAGAAACAGAAGAAGCAAAAGACTTCCAAGAGTCATAAATATGAGGAATTCAAAAAGGCCAAACCTCCCTCCTTCGACGGCGAGATAAAGAAGGGAGAGGAAGCTGAGGCTTGGCTACTTGGACTAAAGAAATATTTCAGAGTCCATGATTTTTCAGAGAACTTGAAGGCCCAAGTGGCCACTTTCAATCTGAATGGAAAGGCTTCCATCTGGTGGGAAGACCTTAAGAATATGAAAGGGTTTCGCGAAGAGGACCTATCTTGGAAGCAGTTTGAGAAGTACTTCCGGAAGAAGTATTTTTCGGAAAGGTATTTCGACGAGAAGGCTAAATAGTTTTATGAACTCAAACTGGGACAACTTACAAGATCAGGTCTATCATGGAATGGCCTACCCCAAAGGATGTCTCAGACATCAGATCCTTTATGGGATTGGCAGGATACTATAGAAGATTTATAAATGATTTCTCTAGGATTGGTTGTCCAATCACTACCCTCCAGAAGAAGGGAACAAAATTTCTGTGGACACAACAATGTGAAGAAAGATTTCAAACCTTGAAACATCTACTAACCCATGCACCCATGTTGAAAATCGCTGACCCAAACGCTGACTTCCTTGTGTGCACAGATGCCTGTAAAGAAGGGCTCGGAGGAGTCCTTATGCAGGAAGGAAAGGTGATCTGCTATGAATCCTGAAAATTGAATGAACATGAGGTCAAATATGTGACTCATGATCTAGAATTGGCTGCCATAGTGCATGCCTTAAAAATGTGGAGGCATTACCTCCTGGGAAGGAAATTTGTGCTTATGACAGATCACTATGGACTACGGTATTTGTTTGATCAACCCAAGCTCAATGCTAGACAAGCTAGATGGATGACCCTCCTTAGCGAATTTGACTTTGAAATCAAACACATTAAAGGGAAGGAGAATAGGGTGGCCGATGCCCTTAGCAAAAGCATGAGAACAGTTCACCTGGCAGCGGTGAGCACCTGCGAGATAGATGTCAAGAACAGAGTCAAAGAGGCACAAGAAATAGATTCCTTCACCCGAAATGTGATCCTGTACCTACAATAAGAACCCGCTGGAGAAAAATACGAAGGCTATCAGAGGATCGAAGGAGGTCTGCTCACCTACAGAGATAGACTATACATTCCCAATTGTGACGACTTGAAGAGGGTCATCATGGATGAACTACATAAGAGACCCTACACTGGTCACCCAGGATACCAGAAAATGATTACTGTCACCCGAAAACAATTTTATTGGCCAGGATTGAAGAAGGACGTAGCCAAATATTTGGCCCAATGCATAGAATGCCAACAGGTTAAAGCACAACATCGACACCCAACAGGACTATTACACCCTTTACCCATCCCAGAATGGAAATGGGAAACCATCTCCATGGATTTTATCACTGGATTACCAACTTCAACCAAACAGAATGATGCCATTATGGTAGTGGTGGATAAACTGAGCAAGTCTGCTCATTTCATCCCCGTCAAATCGACCTGCAAAGCGATAGATATCACACAGGTATTCATGAAAGAGGTGTTCCGACTACACGACATGCCGAGAGAGATAATATCTGACAGAGACACAAAATTCACTTCCAAATTCTGGAAATCACTGATGGCGGGTTTAGAGACCAAATTGTTGTTTAGTACTGCCTATCACCCTCAAACCGATGGACAGACAGAAAGAGTAAATCAGATATTAGAAGATATGTTAAGGATGCAGGTGATGCATCAACCTAGGAAATGGGAAGACTACCTGCCATTGGTAGAATTTGCCTACAACAACGGCTACCAAACATCCTTAAAGATGAGTCCCTTCGAGGTCCTCTATGGTAGACAGTGTAATACTCCAGTCAGTTGGAGTAATCTTGTAAATAGGATTTCTATTGAACCCGATATGTTGAAAGAAATGGAACAACAAGTGACTCAGATAAAACAAAATCTGAAGGCTGCTCAGAGCCGACAGAAAAGCTATGCTGATCAAAAGAGAACTCCAAGAGAGTTCAAAATGGGAGACCATGTATATCTCAGAATTAAGCCCAGAAGGAGCTCCCTGAAAATGGGAGCTTGTGCCAAATTGGCACCCCGGTATTGCGGACCCTTTGAGGTTCTAGGTAGCGTGGGACCTATAGCCTATCGGATAGCACTTCCTCCCACAGTAAAGGCACATAATGTTTTCCATGTTTCATTATTGAAGAAATATGTACGTGATGCTAATCATATAATTGACTGGCCTGTGATCCAGGTGGAACTGGAGGGAGAATTTCTACTAGAACCCCAATGCATATTGGACAGAAAGGAAACCCGGCTCTGGAACAGAACCATTGCACAGGTCAAGGTGCAGTGGAAACATTTTGGCCCAGATGAGGCTACATGGGAGATGGAAGATGCCATGAAACTGGCATATCCAATTTTGTTTACTTCTGTACATGCAATTCATGTTAGTAGATAAGAACATCGAGGACGATGTTCCTTTTAAGGGGGATGGAATTGTAACACCCTGTTTCCCCCAACTTGTAAATATAACTGGACTTGCCAAGAACTATGGCAAACTCATAAATGTGAATATGTGATGTAAATGGACCTTGAGGAAGAGGTCAATGAATGTGAATAACATTCTGGATTTATTACAGGACTGCTGATGAGGGGATATGCAGAAAAAGAGACCATGATGGCGGTGGAAGGCACCTAAAAAGGTGGCATTAACTTCCACCGAGAATTAAATACCGTATTTGGACTCCACTGGCCTGGAGAACCAAAAGCGACTCGCTGGCCCTGAAATTCAATGCCTCGCATGCTGGTAGGCGGATGGCTTGATGAGGGATGGGATGGTGAACCGCCCATCCGTAGAGCCATCAGGCCTGATCGGCGCGAGGGTAATTGTGTCACATGCAACCTCGCGAGAGGATAAGGCGTATGGCAGAGACGATGGAAAGGGCAGATGCGAGGGGAACTCTGGCAGTTTTTACGTAGAGTGAGTGATAGAAGAGAGGAAGGATTGCAACCTTCGCTCCTGGTCACTGGTAGACAGGGAGACACAGTCTCAACAGCATCGTGGTCTCAGCTCGGGGGTGGCTAGTGGTAAATCCGCTGGGAGTCGCTACCCCTACGGTTGGGCGGAAACGAGCACCCCTCTCAGCAGTGGCGTAAAACTTGGTGTTATTTATGATAAGTGTTTTGCCTCTGGCATCTGGAAATATATGTATGCTGATAATTATGCTCATAAGCTGTGAAACTGCGAATGTTTTCATTATAAGAAGGTTCGTATGGTATTTTGATCAGCACTAGTAGTTGTATATGCCTATAACAGAAGAACCATGCATGGATTATGTTGATAAATGAATCTAATTATGCATAAACGGAACCAAGTCCGACTTCTTGTCCGCTCTCGGGAATTTGTTTCCCCTGATCTGTCTCCCAGAATGCTCCGGGATGGACCTCTTCACAGAGATTTCCCTCCTTGGAAAGGTTTACCAAGAACCTGGAAAAAGGACTTGAATGTGCAAGTCTTAACAACCCTGTATGAAGAGGAATGACCCTCTTAAAATCCTGAAGTAACAGCGTAGGGATAAGTGTTGATCAATAGATGGGATCCTGTCGGGGAACCTGTGGTCACTCACGACTGTTAAATCGAAGGAATAAACGAGGGTGTTAATTTCCTTAACCCTTTTTCCTCTATCTTCGTGAATAGCGAGGAAATATGAGTCGTAGACCCCCAAGCTCCATGAGAACATCTGGACCGTTGGTTTTTCCACGTCCAAAGAGCAGTAGGAAAGGGCAAGGCATCGGGACCGATCTGAACCGTCATATCTTAGCTAGGAAACCTGAAGGTCATTAGATCTATAGGGAGATAGACGAGGGTTAAGCCTCGTGAATAAGGGCAAAAAGGATCCGAGCCGTCCATCCGAGGAGGACAGGTGGTAGAGATCCAGGGATCTCGTGAATTCGAAGGTTCGCGAGGTAGGAGTCCAGAGGTTGGATGCTCCAAGCTGCGAATGGCGAAGCCACGAGAGGATCAGAGTCGTCCATCCGAGGAGGGCAGGTGGCAGAGATCCAGGGATCTCGTGAATTCGGAGGTTCGCAAGGTAGGAGTCCAGAGGTTGGATGCTCCAAGCTGTGAATGGCGAAGCTATGAGAGGATAAGAGCCATCCATTTGAGGAGGACAGGTGGCAGAGATCCAGGGATCTCGTGAATTCGGAGGTTCGCGAGGTAGGATTCCAAAGGTTGGATGTTCCAAGTCACGAGTAGCGAGAACTTGAGAGGCGTCGCTAGGGATCCCGATATACCGATCCCCGATGCATGTGGGAGCTTACTCCTCCACGTCACCACTTCCTCATTGCCTTATCGGGTATTACGAAATCGCGATTCCTGATGCAATGATCCCTTTGTCTTCAGAAACCCCAAAATGTTGAACCCCGACTCGCTCCGGATTTCTGATGCGTGTCCTATCCGAGATCCACGGCTACAATTTCCGTCTGTGTTCCGAGACTCGAAAAGTCTCCAACTTCTTAACTTCTGAAAACACGATGTCCACATGGACTTAAACCCTGTGCAGCTTCTGTCCAATCGGACGATTGACGGGTAACCAGATGATAATCCAACGGCTCACGGTATCTGCCTAGAGAAGGGAGTCAATGCTCCGTCGACCTCTCGTGTCTCAGGGATTCGCAGGAGAAGGGCATGAGAGATCAATACTTGGACTTATGAAGTCACGAGCAGTGAGAATGTGAGAGGGGAGATTAAATATCGCTTCTCGAGGTTCGTGAAGGAAAGGCGCCAAGATTCGACGCTACAACTCGCGAAAGGGCGAGTTGTGAGTAGTACGAAGGGAAGGTCAACCTTCGCTGACTTTCAAGTCTCGGAGGATCGCATAAGGGAGGATCGAGAGTTCAACCATTGAACTCACGAAGCAGAGAATAGCGAAGAGGAGCTAGAGTTTAGCCTATCCGGTGGTCATGCGCAGAGGACGCAGACGGAAGGAAGCTATACCCTTCTCGTGATCTCGGGTATCGGTGAATGGTGAAGAAAATTTGAGGGTCTTTGACTCCCGATTTGCGAGATCACGAGATGTGAAAGGCGCCTGGTTTGGTTGGCCTGTGGTCCTAACCCATGATCACAGGGAGGTGAATAGGGAAGAACTAGCATGCACTACACCCCCGTAGGACTTCGGGAATTCTGTCCCTTGAGGGAAAAAAAACAAAAATTTTACTACGTTATAGTGGGTATGTGACACTTATCCTGCATTACCTGGTATTGATTGGGCTTATGATAACTATGCAGTTATTGACCTAAAGAGGGATACTATGACATTTGAAGTAGATGGAATAAAATTATTTGATCCCTTGAATCCGTATTTAGGCCCTCGGTACATGGAGCCAACATAAAACAATATGGAAGGAGAGGATCTAGATTAGTTATACAAAGTATCAACAGGGAGGAGAGCAGACTAAATCAATCATATGGCTGATGGATCAGTAAGTTGGAGGAGCATACAATCGACAGATAGAGATTCAGAACTAGCATTTGACAGTTGGCAACAAGGTGCATGTGAAATATTTTCAATATGATGCGCAACTATCAGAGGAACAATATGGGTTGGAAACTAGGTAAGGGAACATCTGACATATATTGATACCTTAGACCTTGGCAATTTTATGGTTAGCATGGAAGAAAAGATAATAGAAGATAAGAGGATCGTAGTTCTAGACTTAGCTCTAGAAGACACCCCTGCCAGGTGGTGGGCTAGTCACAAAGTATTAATTAAGAACTAGGAGGATGTGAAACATGCTATCCAATGTCGATTTCAAGACAAAGAGAAACTAAAATCAGATATGCAAATAGATTTTCAAGTTACGCAATTGTTCGATGGACAGTCGGATCTTAAAACACATATCGAACAATGTGTAAGGTAGTGGCAAGTTGTAGAAGTACCATCTCACTTGTGGGTTCAAGTATTTCCCCATTTGTTGGGTCTGATACCAAAATCCTGGTACATCCATGAAAAGACCATAAGGAAGACTAGTAGTTGGAAAACATTAGTAGACCAATTTTGCAAGGACTTCACTTTCACAAGTAAGTACCCTGAGCTTAAGATAGTCCTGCAAAAAATTAAAGAAAGTGTTTTTACCAATGGTTGTAAAAGGAAATCAGACCCAGTGGTATGTGCAAAGCATAGTCAAGTGCTTCGGTCTAACCTTCACTTGGACACAGACAAGACACCCATAGAATGCTACAAAATCGAGAAGGATTTGAGAGACCCTGATGAATTAGTAGAACTGAGAAATTTAGCCATTGAGGAAACAAAAGGGAGTAGAGAAATTCAGAACACATTGCCCAGTCAGAGTGATAGCTCTTATAACCACCCATTGAAGTTGCGGAAAGTCAACTCAGGAACTACCAAGCAACACAACATAGATGTTGTAGGAGATTACTAGGATGATAAAACCATCCAGGAAATACATAGCCTGTTGCGAGAGTATGAGGACTTATTCCCAAATACATTTTTAGAGATAAAAGGGATAAAAGGAGCTATGGGATAAATGATGATTGAACTAAAACTAGGATCAAAACCTGTAAGGCATAGACCATATCATCTTAAACCTGGGGTCAAAGAGAAGGTTAAGAGGGAAATAGACAAGATGCTTGAGGCCAGACTGATTTTTCCAGTTGAAGAAGCAGAGTGGGTTAGCCCCATAGTGATCCAGAGAAAGAAAGTTACATAGGACATTAGGGTATGTGTATACTACAAAATCCTTAACTTTGCCTGTGTGCATGACCCTTTTCCCACACCTTTTACTAATGAGGTGCTAGAACAAGTTGTAGGGAAAGAGTCTTACTCATTTACAGATGGATTTTTGGGTTATCACCAAGTGAGAATTACTGAAGAAGACAAAAATAAGACCACATTCATAACAAAATGGGGGTAATTTTCATATAATGTGATGCCCTTCGGTCTAAAGAATGCACCTACAGTTTTTTCCAAGATTGTGATAGCAGCCTTTCGAGAATTCATTCACAAATTTATTGAAGTTTATATGGATGACTGGAGGGTGTACAGTCTTCTAAAAGAACATGTGGCGCTACTATGACTAATTTTTGATCGGTGTAGGGAGCTCTGGATATCGTTAGACCTCAGAAAGTGTATCTTTTTTGTGCCACATGGAAACCTGTTAGGCCACATAGTATGTCGAGAAGGAGTGTTGGTAGACCCAACCAAAGTTGTGGTCATTTTGAATATGCCACCTCCTACGAACGCTAAGAAGTTGCGCTCAATGTTGGGGCACACATGGTACTATCACAATTTCATTAGAAGGTGTGCGACTATTATTTCACCCCTGGAAAACATACTCCAGAAGTCTGAATTGTTCTTGTGGACACTAGAGTGTGATCGAGTGTTTGAAATCCTGAAGGAAAAGCTCAGCACAACACCTATTTTGATATTTCCAAATTGGGAAAAGGAATTTCATGTACATGTGGATGCATCAGGTATTTCCTTGGGATCCATCTTGGTTATCTAGTTAACATGCCTGTCTTGGAAGGAAGAATTTTTCGATGGTTGTTATTGTTTCACGAATTTTCATTTGAGGTGATCATCAAAACTGGAAGATGCAACGTGGTTCTCGATCATCTTTCCATATTGGAGTCAAGGGAGAGTGGCGGAGAAATCGATGATCAGTTCCCAGATGTAAACCTCTTCTGAGTTGAGGGAGTGCTAGAATACCTCGAAGACATAGAAGTATTCCTGAGTACAGGGGCTTGCCTAGAAATGTACTCTGTGACTCAGAAACACTATATGGTGGTTCGAGAAGTGGACTATCAATTTATCATGGTGAAATTGTATTAGTTGGGCCTAGATATTATCCTCAGGAGATGCGTTTTGGACCATGAAAGATAATATATCCTCTGGGAGTTCCACAGTGGAGTTTTGGTAGGCCATGTTGGAGGAGAGGCCATTGCACATAAAGTCCTCCAAGCCGGATTATGGTGGGCCACACTCTTCAAGGATGCAAAGGAGTACTCTATATCTTGCGATTTTTGACAGAGAGTAGGTAAGCCATCAAGATGAGAAAAATTTCCTCTTCATCCAATTCTAACTCTGTAATCATTTGATAAGTGGGCGATTGATTTTATTGGACTGATCAACCCCACAAATAAGCACTCGAATTCTAGGTAAATTATCACTACAACTGATTATCTGACAAGATGGGAAGAGGAAATCGCTGTTCAGGAGTATTCAACTAATACCTCTGCCAGGTTTATTTTTGAAAACATTATTACTTGGTTTGGATGTCCTAGGAGTCTGACTAGTGATCAGGGTGGTCATTTTATCAGTAGTACAATAACAAATCTTACAACTGAGTTCTTAATCCAACATCATAAAAGCATCCCCTACCATCTGTTAGCACTGAGAATCACCCTCATATTTCTATAGGATATGCCCAGTACCCATGAAAATGTAAAATGGATTAAAATGGTTTGAGTAGGTGGATCATAAAGACTTTAAAGAAAGGGAAAGAAAAAATATATCACTACAGATCAGTGATGGTACATTGGGCTATGGAGTCATAAAAAATCTGCTCAATGAAGGTATTTAAGCTCCTTATTAGACAAAATATTTGTATAATGATGAAGATAAGAATAAGAGAATAACATAAAGATGAATATTCTCTAAGCATATATCCTCTCTGCAAAGAGAATTTAGATTTGTCTGAACAATAAACAATGATCAATAGGAAAGCTTACAACAAATCCTCTACTGCATCAGGAATCTATCGATCAAAGGTAAATTTTAATCCTTAAAATCAACAATTACATACAGACAAGATGAAGAATAGAACATAGAACATAGGAGACAAATATGATGAAAAAAATCATATGAGTCTTCAATAACAATACAATTTATAGCTACATGCCCCTTTGACTTACAAACTGAAATATACAGTCATAAACATTTCTCAAATATTCCTTCAGTCTTGGGATGAACCCCCCTCCTCTGGTCTTGCCTAGACATATCATTCCTATGATGTATTTATAATCAAAACAGTTGACATGTCTTATTGCTTGGGCACCTCCTTTCCAGTGTTGTGTGTCTTCTCTTGTCTTTCCTCTTCCTTCTGTCAGAAGGAATCTTTGGTCAATATAGGCATGTAGGAGAAACTGCCCTCTGTGGTACTTTGGGCTGACAGTTTTTTGTCTCCTCGGTCAGACCCCCCATGCTTCCATTTAAGGGGGTAGTCGATTGTTCAACCACCAGTCCTTATTTCATTAATTGATATCTCCTTGGGATCAGGATGAGGCCTTACGCCTAGCTTGCGCCACAGGATTCTCTTAGATTGAGTCGTATATAAGCACGTGATTGCAGAAGTTTCCATGGGTAGTTTGGATCCACACCGCTCTGAACCCATAATCCACCACAAACTGCCACACACCTCCTTAGCTATACCATGGTTTCGATTACAGGACCTCTCTAATATTTTACCGCTCGAGCACTTGTTGTCCCCACAATGAAGTGGGTCGTTGATCTTGTCACAATCCACGATATGGGAACGCCTTTCTTTTGTTGCCACACACTACTCTTGGATTTGAGATCAATGGTCCATAATTACTTCAGGACTTCGGGCTTTAGGATCTTTCTTCTGATTTCTCGTGCAATCCTTCGAAGTGTCGTATTTTCAAAGTGTTGGATCTGTCGACGCATGTCCGTGGCCTTCAATGGCTCAGATCTACTTTGAGACTTCGGGACTTTTGGATGGAAATCTACCAAAGTGACTTTCTCTCGGTTGACATGGCATCATCTCGTTACTTTGATGCTTTGGACTTCGGGAGCTTTTGAACGCATGGATGAATATCTCCCGAAGTGACTTTCTCCCAGTTGACATGGCAGCAGGGATGATTTTAAGGATGGAAATTTATTTTAAAATGTAGAAACCTTGGTGAATCTTACTAATCCTTCATATTCCAACTATAAAATGTTGGCGATATTTTTTTAAAAATATTCAAATTTATAAGGATTTTATATAGTTTGTATAAAGTTTTGGCAATTTTTAAGGTAAAATAATTTTATCCTATAGAATTTGGGTGAATCATTTTTAGAATAACGAATCGATTTTTGCGAAAAACCATGGAAAATTAGCCCATGAGCGAAATTTATACCCTAAAATCATCCATGTGTGGCAGTCTCTCATCACTTCGGGACTTCAAAACTTCGGGGCTTCTATCTAGTCATTAATCCTTGTGCGACTTTGAAACTCTGACTGCCCGAGAGCCGCTGATCTGAACTGTACATGGAATCTCTGTCATTGAAAATCGATCCTACCTACTTGCTTGTATTTCAATCTTGAAATGAACTGCTCTGAAAGATGTATTTCTCTCATGGATTTTCCCTATGCAAACAAAGGACTTGGCCGGCTTGCAAAAACTAGATATGACCCGTGACAACTTCATGTGATAACATTGGCTCCATAGGGGATGGCATGCTCCCTATGAGTTGCCAAGAACAAGAAGCTTCAATGTCTTATCCTAGGGCTATGGGGTCACTTATTTAAATACTAAAAGAAAACTGAAAACTGAAAAACTCGCACACGAGCTTATTTATATACAAGATCCTACTCTAACTGACATTTACAATAGGCTAGGTGAAAACAAACTTCCACCATAGCCACTTAAGTAACTTCCTAACTGGAAACTTTCTTACTCTACCACTAATCAGCAAGAGATAATAAAAATGTGACAAAAAGTTAATTACATTCTTTAGATTACCTTCCAATTTTGAAGGTATGACAAATCTTGAAGGCTTCAATACATGGCGGAAATGCAACTCCATGTACTCCTCTATAGGGTCAAAAAATAGGTGATGAAACTTACTGGGTTGATAACAAAAAACTTGCTCTTCTTTATAGCTTCTCACATATGGTTGAATGTACGTTGCAAGTACAGGTGAATGAATGGATGATGCAGGCTGTTGACCCAATTTCCTTTTATCTTCTCTAAAAACATATGCTATCTGATTGCAAGAAATATCCTCATGTATATCAATGAATGGATGTTGATCTTTAACATGCTTCTCTTGTTAAAAGTTTTCACTTTCATCAGAAGGCTAGCTACTAATGTTTTTTTCTTCCAGGACAAAAAATTACCTCAACATCTTCATCGTTGTCTCCATAATGATCAAATAAAGGAGGAGTCTCGAATGACATATCAAGATATATTTTCTGCCCAACATGAGAAAATTGTTCTTCATTTTTCAAAACAGGCTGCCTTTCAAGATTCAATCCAGGAAGCAATATCTTATCATCACCATATGAGTCAAAGATAGGATGCTCATATCTAGGTCTTTTAGAGACAGGGCTATAAAGAGTATCAGCTTCCAAAATAGACTCAATTTCTACATTTTCCTTATTAAAAAAACAAACAAAATTTTCATCTAATGTACATGAACATGGAAGAGAAAGAGATGATTCCTCATTCAAGGAATCCTCTTCATTATCAAAACCTTCATAAGAATCAATTATATCCTGAACACAGTGTTTATACTCACAACAACTATGACAAATTAACTCAGAGGAATAAAACTTTTGATAATGAATATTGAAAGAAACATGAAACTCTTTGAGTGAAGAAATGCTAGAAGGTTCAAGAGAATCATACCAAATACGAACATCTCCTTTAAGAGAGTACATAAAGATCTTCATACACATGTCTTCATTTTGGATGTCAAGTTGTTGCATCAAAGCATGAAATTCTAGAACATGCTCAACGGGGCTGTCCTTCTCACCCTCATAAAATCTTGGCAGCAGATCTTGCCATTCATCAATTTGAGGCACATGATGTGGATAACCAGCTATGGCTGAGAAGTTGAGTGGGAAGAACCTCCTGCCCAGGATAGCTTCCATAGCCATTTAATTTGTCTCAAACCATTGGAGTCGCCAATATTTTTCCGAACAACGGAGTCACCATGGTGAAAGATGAGCAGTCAAAACAATGTGTCCAACTTCAGTTCACCATCTAAAACTGTATTTGTTCATTGTCGTTTTCCCAGGGAAGATATCTTCACTTCTGTCCCCGACAATGATGCCATTAATGTTAGCATTGAGAATCACCCTCAGACTGTTAGAGGATAAGATCAGTACCCATCAAAATGTAAAATGTATTAAAATGGTTTGAGTAGGTGGATCGACAAGACTTTAAAGAAAGGGAAAGACAAAAGATATCATTGTAGATCAATGATGGAACATTGGGCTATGGAGTCATAAACAGTCTGCTCAATGAAGGAATTTAATCTCCTTATCAGACAAAATATTTGTATAATGATGAAGATAAAAATAAGAGAATAACATAAAGAAAAATATTCTCTAATCAGAGATCCTCTATGCAAAGAGAATTTAGATGTGTCTGAATAGTAAACAATGATAAATAAGAAAGCTTACAACATATCCTCTATCACATCAGGAATCTATCGATCAAAGGAAAATTTTAATCCTTAAAATCAACAATTACATTGAGACAAGATGAAGAATATAACATATAACATAGGAGACAAATCTAATGAAACAACTCATACGAGTCGTCAATAAAAATACAATTTACAGCTACAAGCCCCTCCAACTTACAAACTGAAATATACAGTCATAAACATTTCTCAAAACTTCCTTTGGTCTCGGGCCGAACCCCCCTCCTCTGGTCTTGCCTAGACATATCATTCATCTGATATATTTATAATCTAAATAGTTGACATGTCTTGCTTCTTGGGAACCTCCTTTTTAGTGATTTGTGTCTTCTCTTGTATGTCCTGTTCCTTCTGTCAGAAGGAAACCCTAGTCAGTATGGGCGTGCAGGAGAAACTACCCTCTGTGGTACTTCGTGTTGACAGTTTTCTATCTCCTCGACCAGACCCCCCATGCTTCCATTTAAGGGGGTAGTCGATTGTTCAACCACCAGTCCTTCTTTAATTAACTGATTTATCCTTGGGATCAGGATAAGGCCTTACACCTAGCTTGCCGCCATGCGCTTCTCTCAGATTGGGCCATATATAATCAAGTGATTGTAGAAGTTTCCAAGGGTGGTTTGGATCCACACCGCTCCGACCCCCGCAATCCACCACCAACTTCCACATACCTCCTTAGCTATACCGTGGTTTCGATTGCAGGACCACTCTAATATTTTAGTGCTCGATCACTTTCTGTCCCTGCAATGAAGTGTGGTCGTTGATATTGTCACAATCCACGATCTGGGAATGCCCTAATTTTGTTGCCACACACTGCTCTTGGATTTGTGATCAACAGTCCACAATTACTTCGGGATTTCGAGCTTTGAGATATTTCTTCTACTTTATCGCACAATCCTTTGAAGTGTTGTATTTCCCAAGTGTTGGATCTATCGACGCGTGTCCTCAACCTTCAATGGCTCAAATCTACTTTGGGACTTCGAGACTATTGGATGGAAATCTCTTGAAGTGACTTTCTCCCAGTTGACAAGGCAGCTTCTCGTTACTTCGACGCTTTGGGCTTCAGGATATTTTGAACGCGGGCATGAATATCTCCTGAAGTGACTTTCTCTCGGTTGACGTGGCAGTCTCTTGTCACTTTGGGACTTCGACACTTCAACACTTCGGGGCTTTTGTATAGTCGTTAATCCTTGCACAAATTTGAAAATCTGACTTCCCGAGAGCTGCTGATATGAACTGTACATGGAATCTCCACCGTTGAAAATTGAGCATGTCTGCTTTCTTGTATTTCAAGCTCAAAATGGAATTATTTGAAAGCTATATTTGACTCATGGATTTTCCCTATGCAAACAAAGGACTTGGTCGGCCTACAAAAACTACATATGACCCATGACAACTTCATGTGATAACACCATCCACAATCCAATGGCACAATAGAGGCATTTAACAAGATTCTGGAGAGAGGTTTGAAGAAGGCTTGTTGCGCAAACAAGGAATATTGGGATGACAGAGTCCCAACAGTTTTATGGGCATACATGATGACCACGGAGAAGATCCACAAGTATAATCCCTTTCAGCTGGTCTATGGGAAAGAGGTTGTTGTACCTGCAAAGTACATTACCCCTAGTCTATACATCGCACATATTACACACATGTTAGAGGATGAATCAGTTGCCCAGAGGGTTATGGAGTTGCAAGAACTTGATGAGGCCAGGTTTTTAGTAGTCTTTAATCAACTAGTTGAGAAAGGCAGGCATAAGGCTTGGCATGACAGGAACATTAAGTCCAAAATATTTGCGCAAGGATATAAGGTCTTACTTTATGACAGTCGATACTAGAAACATACAGGAAAGTTGCACATGCATTTTTTGGGCCCATTTATAGTTCTGGAGATTCGACACTCTGGAGAAGTCAGACTCGTGCAACTAGATGGTATACTTTGAGCAGGATGGGTGAATGGTGCTCACCTGAAACCCTATATTTCTCATGACTGAGCTAAAGGAATGTTTCTCTAGTCCAAAGGAGCAAGTATAGTAGTTAGATTTGAATTTTTGCAATTTCTTTAAATCAGTTAATAAAGTCGGAGTGTGCATTGTTGCACCGTGACATGTATTTCATTTTTTTCCATCTAAGTATTACTTTGGTGCAGAACTTCCTACTCAGCAGCGTGGGATCAGAAGAGCCACAAGTTCATTAAAGACACTCATTAAATATGATGGGGACCCCATTGTGGTCGGAGGAAGAGAAAATTCGAATGCAATCCGAGTCCATGTGCCAAATGCACCTAGTCCAATCATAGCCTTTATGACTTCCACAATAACCCATCCAAACTCTGTTAGACCATAAATCCACGATACACGGATATGACATCATTATTCATGACATGATTCTCAACCGTTCAAATGGTAAGGCCTGAATTCGACCACGTCCCTATCCAAATTTCTTAGTAAATGCCGAAATCCCCCAATAGATTTACCCCATTAAACAGTCCTGTTGAACACCTTAGCTCTAGGTTGTGCCTATAGGTTTAATCATGAGTGGCCTAGGACTAATGACAGAGGCCACCAGTTGGCATGAGTATAAGGTTGCGCTAACTCAATGTAAGACTTATTTTTTTCCATTTTGTAATTGAGATTTCTAAAACTCTCATAGAGCCTGCAAATTCTTTCCGTTGCGACCCCGAAGCCCAGTAGAGTTTTCCTAAGTTTCTTAGAAATCTAGGGCAATGATTCCGAGAGATACAAGAATCCAGAGTTCTCTCTCCAAGGAAGTAGTTGTAAACGAGCCGTGTGATCCTCAGGTTGAGGTCGTGGGTGACCTCAAAGGGAAGGTCGAGCAAGTGAAGCTCCTCGACCTCGACCTGAGAGACTAGGTGCTATTCCCACAAATGAACATTGATGTGTTCTGGAATGTGTCTCCAGACGATATGGGAGGGATGGATTTTGTATCAAATCTAGAGTTCATCAACCTCTTTAACTCCACAATCATGAACCTATGAGCTTGCTAGTCTTCGGCACTACCGGTGAGGTTGTGCAGTGTACCAAGTTCCTCATAATTCGGGTACATGAAAGGAGCCTATGGCTCAATAGAAAATATCTGATTCACACATAAGATATCCATCAACTCACAGGTCTATCCATTGAAGGTGAATACGTCTCAAAAGGGTTCCAGAACCCTAGTAAACATGGGAAGAAGAAGGTTGAACCCAACATGTATGAAATATTTCATACACAGAGAGGGGGGTGAATAACCAATATTGAACCCATTCTACCAGAGACGGTCAGAACATCTTTATACATGATTTGTAGCAAGGTAATGAGGTCCTACTACTAGGGCAAGTGTTGTTTGGATGCCCTCTCAGTGGTGGATTTTTGTGCCAATGGAGTGGTGTTCAATTGGTGTAGCTACCTGTTGGAATAACTCCTGGTAGCATGCGAGGAAGCATAGGAGAAGGGTGGAACCTTCACCTATGGATACCTGCTTTTTGCGTTCGCCATGCTGAAGTGAATGCCACCCTCAGGAAGCCCATTATCACTGAAAGATAAAGGTCGAATACCAACTATTTTCGATCCTTGGAACTCAAGGTCATACTTGGAGAACATAACATTCAACAATGAAAAATTCCTAAAGTGGTAAAATTGGATGCTTGACATAAATCAGAGGTTGCACGTACCACAGGAGCTGCTCAACCTGAAAACAAGGAATATGGCGTTTGGGTTGAATCACCACCATACGTTTGTTTGGCCCAAGCATGTCAAAGCTGAATATTTTCATTCACGGATGTTGTCATTTTACTTGGATGAGGAGGACTTTGAAAATGAAGTAATTTCATGGACAGGAGTGAAATGCAACCCATGCAAGTCGGGGATGAACTACCTTCTACCTACGGAGATATTGAAGAAGAAGGGACAAGAAGCAGAGCTAGGGATGAGCTCATGCCCAGAGGAACAAAACCAATATGCTCCAATGCATACCGACTCAGAGGAGGAGGAAGAAGAGACACAACCACTGGAACGCAAGAAGAAAACACTTCCCTTATTCCCGCAGCTTCCAGAGCAAGCTATGATGATAGGTTAATATGTTAATGCCATCCTTAATGAAACATTCATAGAATACCCTTTGGTCAAGAAACCTAGGACTGGGCTATCCCCAATGAAGATCCTGAAACCTCATTCATATCGTCAACTGTACCTTGTACTTGAGCAGTCACTCGAGCAGCCCAGACTATAATTGACATCGAGGATGACCCTGAGACAGATACCATTGCATCCACCACCATTATCACTAAACAACCCCCATTACCCCCACAATCCCAATTTCAACCGCAAGAAATGACCATCCAACCCCAAACCATTGAACCAGAGTCCATGCAGTTGGATCCCCTTGAACTATCCGAACAACTATCAGAACTCACTGGCCTGGCCCTAGAAGTACCAAGCTAGTCAATTGTTCCATTTGTTCCGATCTAGGACACACCACCTTTTTCAGAGACTTATATTGTGCCCATACTGCAATACCCAAGCCCTCAACGCCCTCTCTCAATAATCAATGTTGAGAGTGCATCCAAAGAGGCCAAACCACAGATACCATGGTCTAGAAACAGGCAGAAGTACCAGAGTTTTAGAAGGAACCTGAATCAACATCAGGACAGAGTGCAACCTGGTTGTAAGAACAACTGGGGATAGTACTCGAGAACCCACAATAATGCACATAGCTAGTGTAAATCTATTTGGTGAAAGCATAGATACTTCCATTCCTTCCATCAGTGGTAAGGATGAGACTTGTGCAACCGCCACAAGGTCCATCTATAGGGGAGGAAAAGGTGGAGACACCGTCAGAAAATTCAATGGCTAGTGGAATCCCAATGCAGGTCTGAGTACCTAGGAAGGCCATTGCTTATTATGGTGACTTCTCTCAATGGCCATCAATGCATCTAATTGGGATGATCAGAGCTTCAACTGATCAATTGGAGCAGAGGCTCCAGCAGGCAGAACGTGACCCATAGTATTCTGAGGAGGAGGTACTCCTTTCCCAATCACGTTGGATGTAGGAGGAGTGTGGAAATATCGAGGTGGAGTAGAAACTGGAAAGGGTCTAGGAAAATCTTGCAGAAGCTTGGCCAGTGATTCGAAGGAAAACACCGCAACTGGCTAAATACAGTGCAACAAGAGAGCCGATGCAGTAGATCAAGTTACTACAAGGAGCATTGTCAAAGTTGGCCGTTCATACTGAGAACCTTGAAGCACAATTGCAGGAGAGTCAGATGGAAGCAGAAAAACAACTCTAGAATCTTCAAGAGCAAATGGAAAGAGTTGTTCTCGAAGGAAATAATGCAAGGGAAACCCTGCACAAGAAAACTGTAGAATGCACAAAGATTTTCCAGGAATTTAGTGACTAGATGGGGAAAATTTCACAACGCAACTAGACCCTGAAGGATTTGTGCACGAAGATCCATTCGCTTAATGAGGAATTTTCCATCGCCATGGATCCACTGGAGCAACAGGAAAATTTTGATCAGATCCAACAAGCCGATAATGATCTGAATGCTCTATTTGAATCATATTCGGTAGCTAAGAAAGAGCTATGGGAGTTTTGACCAGTTTTTTAGACAACATACATGAAGATGCATCAGGTAGATGCTACATTCGACTCAGAATGGAACTCCCTAGTCACATCCAAGCCTAAGGGATGCATTACATATGCGACTCAACAGTTCATGGCTGAAGCTTCACTTCTTGCCAGGAAGTGGTAGGACAAGGTCATCAATTTCCAAGGGATAAAGAAGAGAGCCCTGGAATCGGTCCCAGAGTTGGGCCCTTCATTTGAAGAGATGGAAAAAGAAAGAACTCAAGCAGAAGCTGGGAGTAAAGAAGCGACAAAAGATAAAGGAAAGCAACATGCCAAACTAGAGATCATAGAAGAACCAAGGACTTAACTCGAGGACGAGTCAAGGATTATGGTCAGAGCCTATTGGGCCCTTCGTTTTGTTGTTAGAAGTTGCGCAAGGGATGGTGCAGTTCTAATTTTGGTCAAACAGAAGTTGCGCAAGTCATAGAGAAGTGGGACAACAGAACAAGGAAAGAAATCGAAAACGGTTGGAAGGAAGGACAACACAACACAATCATGGAAAAATAAGTTACAACATAACAAGAACAAGAAAGCATGTGAAGTATCAAACCCATAAATCCCAATTAGCTTATATATAGGAGATGAATATGGTTGTAAGGGGTTGGATTTTAGTTGGATTATTGTTTGTTGATTTTGGGTAAGCGTTAGCTATGCTTCTAGAGTCTGGCTTTCGAAAACCAGACTAAGTCTATAAAGAGTCATGTCCAGTTTCCTTGGTAGAAGAGAAAGGGTTTTGGGTTAACCTTGTCTCTCAGTAATAGAATTTGTTGTTAAGATGTGGCATGACCAAGTTGTGTCTGTATCTGAGAAGATCATTATTTAATTGAGAAGAACCTTATGAAGTTAATACAAGGAGAGATTCAAATTTTGAAATTATTGTGTATGTTTAGATTCAGATTCTCTTAATGTTGTTTCATATTTGTTTATGTCAGATCTTATAAGTGGGATATAGTTTCTTTATGGCTGCAATGCAGATCTGTTTTATTTAATCTGATCTAGGAATGTTTACACAGTTCCGAGTTTAATCTATCTTGCTCAATAATACATAGATCATAAGACTGTATGGATTTTTCTAAGCATTCTTCTTACCCTTCCCTATTTTATTTGTCTTGGTTGTGCTTCAGGTGAGACTTCTTCCCTTCAAGGCAGATGAAAATGCCAGCGTTCTAGATTACCTAGGTACCTTTTGTTGGTAACCTGATAAGGACCATGGTATGATCAATTTCATGCCAACAGTAGGTAAAAAACATATTATCCCATAGTGCAATTGGGTTCAAAACCCCCAAATAAATGTTCTCCGGAAAGAATCCAGAAGTAATCCATCTCAAGTTATTTGGCTATCTAGTTTTTGTATACATTCCAAAAGAGAAGAGATCCAATATGGACCCTTCAAGAAAGAAGGGAATATTTGTTGGATACTATGAGGTCTCTAAGGCCTTCAAAATTTACATACCAGGTTACCATCATATTTAGATCAACAGAGATGTAACCTTTGATGAAGATGAAGCACTCAATAAATCAAGAAGATTCCATCTTGAAGAAGATATTTTATCTCCTAGAGTTGCAAAACCATTAAGGGAAGTTACAAATACCCCTGATGATGAGATTCATGAATATCATGATATGATATAATCTCAAGAACCTCCCTAGATGACGATCTCTCACAAGAGAAAGCTAGCTTGGGCAAGGGAACTCATTCAATATGGAGAGAAGTATGGTGCCCCAGAAGGAACCATGATACAAGTCAATAAACCTAATTTGTTCTCTAGTTATATGGATTTGATGTGTGATCTCATAGAGAAGGAGCCTACTTTCTTTGAAGAAGCCATTTAGAAGAAAGAATGGGCATATTCCATGATATAAGAATACCAATCAATTATAAAGAATGATGTATGGGAAATAGTTCCCAGACCGAAGAGAAAAGATGTGGTATCTTCCAAATGGTTATACAAGATAAAACACGTAGATGATGGAATTATTGAGAAATATAAAGAAAGGTTTGTAGCTCGTGGTTTTTCGTAAAAGGAAGGCATTGACTATGAAGAGACATTTTCTCCTATAGCCAGATACACATCTTTTAGAACCATCATAGCTCTTGCAACTAAGATGAAGTGGAGGTTACACCAGATGGATATGAAAACAACCTTCTTAAATGGTGTCATTGAAGAAGAAGTGTATATAGAAAAACCTCAAGGGTTCGAAGTTGAATATAGAAAGACTCATGTATGTAGGTTGAAGAAGGTTTTGTATGGATTGAGGAAAGCTCCTAGAGCTTGGTATGGAAGGATTGACAGTTTATTGATGAGCTTGGGATTTACCAAGAGTAAAGATGATTCTAACCCTTACTTCAAGGTTATGAATGATAAGATAGTTATATTGTTGTTATATGTGGATGACTTATTCTTAACTAGAGAAGAAAATATCATCACTGATTGTAAGAAGAAGCTCGTTGTAGAATTTGAGATGAAATACCTAGGCCTAATGCATTATTTCTTAAGTATTGAGTTCTGGCAGAGCCTAGAGAAGATCTTCCTTAACCAAGGGAAGAATGCAGTTGAAATACTGAAGAGGTTTTATATGTTGGAGTGTAAATCCATGAACACACCCATGGAAACAAAGTTGAATCTCCTGGTTGATACTTCATTAGAATTGGTTGATGCTACACTTTATAGACAAATCATTGGATCATTTATGTATCTAACGAATACCAGGCCAGATATATTTTGTGTTGTGAATACCTTGATTCAGTATCTGGTTGAGCCCAGACGTGTTCACCTTTCTACTGAAAAACATGTGATGAGATACCTTAAATGTATGTTGGACTTTGGTCTCTGTTATAATGGATATCATGACTTCAGACTGATTGGTTATACTGATTCATATTGGGATGGAAGTGTTTCTGATAGAAAGAGCACTTTAGGATGTTGTTTCAGTCTGGGGTCAACGATGACTTCATGGAAGAGTAGGAAGTAATCTAGTATTGTTCTCAGCACAACAAAAGAGGAATACATTTCTGCATGTTCTTCAATTTTTGAAGCCATATGGCTTCAGAAGATGTTGGCATGTCTATTTGATATGGAGATGGAATCAATCGTGATTCTATGTGACAAACATAGTTGCATAAAGATGACTGAGAACTCTATGTTCCATGACAAGTCGAAGCACATAGAAATACGATATCACTACATTCATGATATGGTGTAGAGGGGATCTATAAAGCTTCAATATGTTGGAACAAATAAGTAGGTTGCATATGTGTTGACCAAGCCTCTATATCATGTAAAGTTTGAGCACTTTCGAGACAAGCTTGGTATAGTCTAAAAGGAACTCCCTATAAAGGTGGAGTGATGCTAATGATACTATGGTATCCTGACCAACAACAGGTAGATTAGTTAGGATTTTATATCCTAGAGGACTGATCATCCCTCTAAAGATGTCGAAGGTCCAGTAAGGACGGTCTGTTAGAGTTCTTGTGCATGTATATGCTATATGTGGTCAGTAGTGGTAGCTCTGTTATGATTTTTATAATCCTAGGGAATCTTATGATTCCCGGGAAGATTTCGAAGGTCCAGTAAGGATGATCTATCAGAGTACCACGTGGTATCTCTGTTAGGATTTTATGTCCTAGGGAATCTTATGATTCCTGGGCAGATCCCTAGGGACTGTCAGAGTACCAAAAAAACTATGAATGATGATTTTATTGATGATGAGAAAAAATTCCGATGATTTATAGATATGTCAGTCATTGTTACAGACATTGTTGATGTTTCTTCCCTCTCTCTCTCCTGATGATGTTGTAGAATACCCTTCTTGTTAAGGGGGAGTGTTTAAATATTGTAACTGCAAAGAATATTCTACTTATTATTGAGCTATTGTCTTATATATCAATCCCCTTTTGTAGATTGATCATGTTGGGCTTTGTATAAGACCAAATCCCCTTTCGTGGATTGGTCAAACCCTAATTATATGCTACTAATTAAGAAGTTTCCCCCCAGGCCTAATTAAACTGGATTTAGCCACTAAGTGAAGAAGTCGACCCTACTTGATGAAGAGACACCACCCTAGCACTAGCCAACTAGTATAAATAAGAGTGGAAAACACCTCATTAGCCCACTCACTCAAGTCACTCATCTAGTGCACAAATTTGAAGGAAGATGTAGTTTCTAGTTTCCAGAAGAAGGAAGAGAGAGGCACATTTTTCAGTATTGGATATTCTCGTGTGTTTGGTTTATTTCCTTGGCATTGTATTGGCAATTTATATTAAGGAATTGTTTGCTCAGTTTTCTCTCCCATGAGGGTTTCCCAGGATAAATGTTGTGTACCTTGTGATTGTGTATGTTTTAGTGATCCTGCTTATGCTATTATTGTCTAGTAAATCGAAAATAACTTAATAGATTCTCTAAATTTAACACAAAGAGAAATAATGTTTCATTTGAGTGACCCAACCGGTGGGATCCGAGCCATCAAATTTGTTCACCTCCACTTGAGGGGGATGTAGGTCCTACTGAAATTGGTTGGAAGGAAAGGATGTGGATTGGGAGGATTTAGGACCTTCAAGGTTATAAGGTGTGGTATAAGAGAAGGCATCTAAGGCGTGCTTAAACAAGAAAGTCAAATTTTTTACTGTTTCCTGGGATTGTTGACACATGGATGTCAATTAAGTGATGGATGTGGGAAGTGATTCAAGCAGAGAAAGACATGAGTTGAGGTTAGAAATACTAGAAGTAAGGGAAGAAATATCAGTTTGGGTTTAATCATTATCTTTTTCCAAGTCAATGATACATTTTTCCCAATCTTGGTTGTGGGTGTGGGCCATGGGGATGGGAAAGGGGAGGAAGCAGGACTACACAAAAAGGGATTACTAGTGAATGGTACCATGATGATCCGTGCAAAGAGAGGAATTATATGGGATAGGTGGAAAATAGGGGTGTCGGGAAGGGGTTGGGTCCACGTGTGGCTGAATAAGTATAGGTATGATTGCAATTAGGTTGAAGAGAGGAATCCAATGGGATAGGTTTCACATAATAGTGCAGACCCAAAATGAATAAATGTTGATATTCTCAATAGGAATAAATGTGTAGTAATTTTGCAACCTGAATGCAGGAGGCAAGGTTGAATGACAATAGATCGTTTCTATTCATTTTCTTTTCTATTTTCATCCGAAGGGTTAGGGCATTGAGGGTTTCTACAGAAAAGGGTTTACCCTATGTTATAGCTCTCTTATATACATGTGAGGTTCAACAGTAGTACTTGTCCCAATATCTCAAGGAACCAACTAAGAAGGATACACTGTACCCTTAGCTGTACTACCCAATTACCCAGGTACTAGAGAGTATCTTCCCGAGTGTTGTTATCAGTGGCAGTATAGCAGTCAGGTGGATGATCTGTTGATATACATAGGGTTTCAAGATACCTAGGCTAGTCTATATATAATTTTTTTTAGATCCCTACTACTTGAAGGGGTGCCAACAGGGGTTACAAGGGTGCCCAACAATGCGAGCTTAAGTACCACTTGTATTTCTTTCATGTATGCTTCCCAGATCGCAAATTTATGCATTGAATGAAAAATATCTATAGTTTTAAGATGTCAGAATAGGTCTCTACCATGAAAAAAGTTAACCCATAGTTTCCTACCAAGGAAAGTGCTCTGATACCTGTTACAACACATTTTCCCACACTCCATGCATCTTGATTTGATTGCCTTCCATTTCCCTCTGCAGGCTTTGTTTCCCCTTTTTTGATCACTCCAGAGCTAAAAGATACACATTTTTATACATGTACATGACCTACCAGTTAGAATTCTCACGTATGTAGATGCTATTATCCATTACAACCCACATACATTGATTTTGGTGCCCAAAAAATAAAAAATGAGTTGAGTTTCCATGCCATGTCAGGAGATATATGATCCTTGACCTTCCGTAGACTGGAAACTCTTTGACTCAACCCTTGAATTCCATTTGGAGGCTATAAATTGAGACATATACAATCCTTTAAGGTATTTAACACATCATAGAGAGACAATACACTTTGGATAAATTTCACCTCAATTGAGTCTGCATCCCTTTGTCCTTGAAATTTTGAACTTCTTGTGTTCAACCCCCAATATTTTCCTATCTTGTGATGGAGAAAATCATTGAATCTTACATGTGAGCTTGAATTTGTGGAGGATTGAAGTGGTGGAGGCCCAGCGCGAGGGACTTAGTTTATCTCTTATGATATGTGTCATTATAGAAGTTTGTCACCTATGTACTTTTGTTGATTACATTAATAGAAATACTCTTTTCTCATCAAGTTGATATGTTGAAAATATTTGTATTTTTTTCCATAGGCGTATTTGTTATGTATGTTAATGGATTATACTAATTTATATGCTAACATTATATGTCATTTCAACATGCTTTCGTATCTTGTTTTTTCACGACAAGTTGCAGGTGCAAAGATTTGGGTTGCATGCTCAACGTTGGTCTTCTTTGGACATCTGGACGAGGTAGGTTTATAGCCTTCTCTTGTCAGCATTTCATTTATACAACATACTTGAGATTAGAGTTGATTTATAGGTGTCATTCTATCTGTTGTGGTTTTCCCCTAGTCATAGAGAGATTTTCATCGTAACAATACCACTTGCAAGGTACCATATCTATAATAATAGAAGAAACAAAAATACTGCAGAGAATAACAACGAAACAATAAAATATATCAAACCACAACACCAAAATAATACCTTTATTGATAGGAAAACATTTTCACTTGCCTATTTGAGGGGGAGATATCTAACAGAGAAACACTTTATTATAATGATTCTCAAGACAAAGACTTTTCATGCCCTCGACTCCTATTTGTACTAAATCTATCTACCAAAAGAACAATCTAGAGGAAGATCTTCTAGAAGCGAAATATTCTACTAGGTCTTCTTACATTTGACTTATTCTTCCTTATTACTAAGACTTACTGATATCGGCCTTTATTACATGGAAAATATATTATTCTACCTATGTGTGGGGTTAGGGAGGTTAGGTCCCTAATAGGTGTAACACCCTTGTTTATCGCAGCTTGTAATTAATCATAAAATAAGAATACCATGCTAAGGCATGTGGACAATGTAAATGTATTATTGTTTGAGTTGTCAATAACTGACTGTGGGGGTGAAGTCTTGAAAGTACTAGCCATGATATCACTATAGGAAATAATGTGAAAACTATAAGAGAGGGTCATTATATAAAATAACCCCAAATTACCTTGATGAGGATAATAAACCTCCTTCGGATCCCAAGGAGAGAAATTAGTTAATGAAGAAAGGACCAGTGGTTGAATTATCAACCACTCCCATGAATGGAAGCATGGACAAAACTATAGAATGGCATCCCGAAGTACCACTGGGTATGACAGACCAAGCTGACTGGAGTTCCCATCTGACAAAAGGAACAGGATGGGTCGGGAACCATCCTAGAAGAAAGAGATACAAATCTATAAGGAGAATGCACAGTGCTGTCCAACGATATAATGAATAGAAGGCCGCGAGCTTGATTTTGAGGGAGCATCTGATAAACCTCGCCCATGTCCATAACAGAGAAAGAAATATATGAAAGTTTGCAGAGAAAGAAACCCGAGCATAAGCTAAAATAGAGAAAGAATCCTTGAGAACTGTGAGAGTTCCCTGGTGATATCATGGCTTGGCACAGGGGTGGCCAGAGTGCTAAGAATGAATGAATCTAATCCTATGGTCGGGTGGAAGGAAGAACACCCACAGTTAGTTAGTTGGCTACCACCTGTAATAGATAAGTAATTGCATACCTTGTGTACTTAAGTGGTACTGTGAAGTAAAGTTGGATATCCTATGAATGTTGCAGGAATAGATATATTTTCTTAATGAATTATACTGTACCCCATTTTGGTGTCTACTTGATTGTATAATTAGGCAAGTAGGAAATTATATGGATGGGATTTGTTTATATTCATAAATGCTTGTGTCCTGTGGGGGTTTAATATAGAGCCACGAACTGTGAGTTCATCAACCTTGGGCATAGTTTCATGTACGCATGTCAACCCTC
The DNA here is from genome assembly GCA_009831015.1 of Picea engelmannii. Classification (NCBI taxonomy): domain Eukaryota; kingdom Viridiplantae; phylum Streptophyta; class Pinopsida; order Pinales; family Pinaceae; genus Picea; species Picea engelmannii. Next base: position 285,708 of record ML778988.1, read on the forward strand.
CTAGTCGTTCTGAGTCCCTTGAAGGACGAAGTATGTTAAAGCTTAGGAGAGATAGTGAACGCATGCACACGCTTGCTGTGAGGAAAACAGAGATCGAGAGCCACTTAAGTTCTAGAGTTGAGGAATGAATGTAAGGGGTGTGCAAAAGGATTCTTTCAAGTGTTACGTTTTAGAAAAAGAGCACAAGTCTCCTAAGCCTTTCAGAGCCAACCAAGATCAGTAAGAATAGCGATATTGAAGTATCGAAAGGGAAGGATCCTTTGTTCGAATGAAGAATGAATGATAAATTATTCGGGGGGAGCCAAGGTCTGTTGTGAGCATTGGATATGGGAAGGAGTGCAAGAGTTAACCCCTTGAGTCCTCTGGACATCATGAGTTTGACAAACTGTGAGTTCATCTTAAGGGAAGTAAAAATCCCCAAAGTCCCAAATTTAATCTAGACCGTGGATCCAAGTATCTATCGGGACCCACCTTGACCGTCAGATATGTGAGTTTGGAGCTCACGCGATGGGAGAATCGCATACCGGTGCGACTAAACCTCCGAAGGCCGAAGTCCCAAAGTTAACCTAGACCATGGATCTTTGGATCTGTCTCAACCGTCCGATCTATGAGATTCAGAGTCCGCGCTTTTGGAGAATTGCGTGTTGGAGTGACCAAAACCCCGAAGGCGAAGTTACATAGCACATAGGAGACACTCACAAAGTTACCAATCAATCTACAACTAAGTAAGGAGTGCTTGAGCGAATGTTGCCAGGAGGGCACAAATATCCCTATGAGGAATAAAAGGGACAGAGACCTTCGAGGTCCGAGCAGTTGAAGATCAGAAGAGATAGTGGTAAGAGGGCACAAGAGTCGGGCTTATTCCAAGTCCCAAATCTTGGGAGAGATAACCTTTTCAGAAGCGCAGACGAGACCCCAAGTCACAGGGCTCGCAGGAGGAAGTTCAAAGGTGAAACCTTTGAAACATTTGAATTATTCCAAGTCAGGGAAGAAAGCGAAATCTTAGGAGGAGGAGAAATAGTGGTCGTTGGACCGAGCATTGTGAAGAACATGGACCGTCAGATCAGAGTCCATACAATGAGGAACGAGCATAGAGGAGATCACATATGGACTGTTAGATATGAGTGCGAGGACCAACATTCGTTGGATCCCAAGGAAAGTGTACGAGGTCTAACCCTCTAAAGGTGCACATGAGAGTGGACTTATCAACGTACCGAAGTAATTTGGGACCGTCCATTGTCATGGAGGACAAGTGGTGTAATATCCACAAATTCAGAGGTTTATGGACAAGGAGGAGGACAGATAGTCGAATTAAATCCTGGTCATTGATCACCAGGAGACACGTGTCAATAGTTCAGTAACTTCGGAGGAATTACTTCGAGAGTTTCATATTGAGAGTTGAAACTCCCAAATCTTGGAGAGTCGGAGAGCCGAAGTAAATGTCGATCGTCAGATCATCCGAAGTAAACTTCAAGCATTAGATTTCCAAAGTGGAATCTTAGCCGTCAGATCAACAACTTCAAGAAATCCATTCAAGAGTTTCTCAGTTGATATTTGAGATTTGCAAAGTCCGAAATTCCAAAAATATGAAGTGAATCTCAATCATTCGATCATCCGAAGTAGATCTCAACCGTTAGATCAACCAAAGTAAACCTCAAGAGTCTGATCGCCAAGGTGAATCTGAGCCATCAGATACTGTCTATTCAGGAGAAGGAAAGGTTTGAGAGTTGAGAATTCCAAAGTCTGAACTTTGGAAATCCGAAGTAAATCTCAACCGTACGATCAACCGAAGTGAATTTGAGTCGTCAGATCATCCGAAGTGAATATCAAGTGTCAGATCACCTGAAGTGGATTTGATTCGTCAGATCCAAGAGAGACATGGAGAAAATATGAAAACTATAGATAAATATCCGATGTAATTCATATTCGTCAGATCTAAAGGATATGTGGAGCAAATATGTGGACTCTAGGTAAAGACCCGAAGTAATCCTCGTTCGTTAGATCAAGAGGACACGCGTTAGTGGATTACAACCTTCAAATAAAAGCGATTGGGAAAAAGGGTGAAGTTTTTTATTTGAGATCTTAGAAGTCTAAAATCCGAAGGAGATCTTGACCATTGATTGAGAAGAGGGCCATAGGACCATTGATCTAGTTGAAAAGGTCAAACACCCAATGTAAAGGCAGGACCATTGATCCAGTTGAAAGGTCAAGCACCCAAAGTAAAGGCAAGGCAATTGATAAGGAGGATAGGTGTCCACAAATCATCAACTCAGAATATTGAAGTATGGAAGAGAGCAGGGTTTTGAGAGTTGAAACTCCCGAAACCCGAAATCACGAAGGAGATCTCGTCCATTGATTTTGCAAGAAGTCAAATCTAATCCATAGGTTTGAGAGGGGCAGATTTGAACTGCCATTTTTTGAAGTACTGTCAATATTAGGAGATCGATTGGAATAGGATTTGCACGGACGTTAAAAAGTTGAGGGCGGGCTGCAATTCAAACCGTGGATTTGAAAAGAGGACAGGTGGAGGCTTGAGGAGAATTGCAGGCCAAAAAGAAGTTTGATTCAAGCCTCCTTTGGCCACGTCCACAATCACGTGGTCCCGTAAGGTAATCGCCCAAGGTCACATCAAGAAGGGGTTTATCCAGAAAAGGCGTTAACACCCAATACTCTAAGATTTCATAGGGGAGCGAAAGGGAAGGTTGCAGGTGCCATTAGACCTGCACTCGAAATTCAAAAGGGCCTGCATTTAATTACAAAGAGAGACCATCAGGGTCTGAGAGATTCGTTTTCCTTTTGTTTTTAATATCAGAATGAGAAGGTTCTATGTTTAATTACAGAACAAGACCATCAAGGTCTCAAAGATTTGTTTGGCTTCAGAATCAAAGATCCTTGACCAGGAGGTTGGACTGGTTCCCCAACTTTCCAAATTAGAAACCATGAATGGAGATTCTGTCCTTTAAGAAAAGTGAAATTTGTTTTATGCCCTGTCGTGGGTGTGTTACAAATTGGTATCAGAGCATGGTTACAACACTTGGCCTGCTTGGTCTCATGTATGAGTTGCATAAGGAGGTATTTTTATCTGCATTTACTACTTGAGGATAAGGACTGCAGATTGAACCTGTGATTTTGGGAATTCTTGTTGAATTTCAACAGAAGAATTTCTTTATCCCTTTGTCAAATTGATAACTACTCTTACCAGAGTAGGGATATGCTAATTAACATTTATAATAAGACTTGAATGTGGATATCTGAAGGTGGAAACGTTTTTTCAAGAGCCGCTAAATCCCGAAGGACGGATGACTTGGTGTTTGTAACATTTATTCTAATCATGGGAAGTTGGAACTTCAAGAACTAATGATGGTGGATTATATAATGGTTAATACCTTTGTGGGCTTAAAGCAATCTGATAGGATCAAGTATGATCCTTGGTAGTTATAGTTACTTCTTTACATTAAACTCAGAGTATATAACTCCTCACGACCAAAGAAAGGTGATATGGGTAAAACCCTATGGACGCTGAGGCAAGAAGGTTTTCTTGCTAGACGTTGTCGCATAAAGAGGAAAGTGACCCTGGTTGGTTATTGCCTTGAGAGAAGACAACATCAATCCGAGATATTATTGTGAGATTAGTCCTGTAAGTGAATGCAATCTCAAACTAAATGACACTAATGATGAAATTAAATTATCAAGTGAATGCAAGAGGTAAAAAGGTGCAAGAGATGCACCTACTTATACATGAATGTGTATACATGATCATAGGGATGATTGGAAGATCCTTGGGAAAATGATATAGAAGCCTAATATGTGCATGTGTGTGAATGACATGGAAAAAGGTTCAAGCAATAAGCTATCACCATGGATGATTTTAGGGGATAAATTTCCCTCATGGGCTAATTTTCCATGGTTTTTCCAAAAACGAGATTTGCTATTTTAAAATTGATTTGCCCAAATTATTACCCGTGTTCAATTATTCTTGAGGCATGGGTTTAATGCATTGTGGAGATTCCTAATATGAAGATTGATATTAATACCAGTTAGGTATGAATGATATTAAATGTGCAAGTGATTCACATGCATGATGAACGAATACAGTTATAGATACAATATGGTTTCCCTGATGAGTGAAATATAAAGCAAGAATTTCTCTTGTCCATAATAAATGAATACTATGGATGCATGGATGACTCCATTTTGAAGAGTCATGAAGTTATGTTCCAAATAATAGCTTGAGGGGGAATGTATTCCCTTTCCTCAGGAAATACTAATATAATTAGATAAAAAGGGTAAATGAGCAAAGATACTCTGTTGTCATAATAAGAGACAAATGATTATGCCTTTAAGAATCACATGAGAAGGATTGTGAACAATCCTAAGTTGACTTATCTTAAAGGTAGATATGTAGGTGGGATGTGAAACATACCTATGACCGCTACATGAAGGTTTAGGATTATGAATATGGTTAAGTACATCATGGATGTAAGTTAACAAAACCCGAATATGTATGGATACATAATTTGGGTACATGAAAAAGATGCATGTTTATATTCCTTATGGGATATTTGGTAAACTGTTGAAGCTAACTCAAGGTTGAGGCCATCACAAATAGTGATGGATATGCAATAAGGAAGTTGCATGTTGAAGGAGTTCCCTGTGGAGGAACTGTATCAAGAATCTGTCGAGAAAACAATGTCACAACCTTAATGACTGCTGAGAATTAAGAAGTTATATATATATATATATANCACTAGATTATTGGATTACATTTTTAAAAACATCATGTAATGAATAAAAGACTAATGAATGAATATTGACCATTATGATAACCAAATGGTAATGTGCAGGATGCATAGGTCCATGATCCATTATGAACAAATTTTTTTCTATTAAAGCATGCTACTGTATTCCAAAAAGGTCAGGGTGAGGCCTAACCAAGGCTGCTCAAGGAAAATAGAGAGAAGATCCCAACATGGAGTAAATTGCAAAAGAAGATAAAAGATAGTGAGGCCTTAGAAATAACTCAGCTAGGCTGAAAAGTCCCAGTCGATGTAGAAATAATTTAAAGAAGGGGAGAACCCTCTTTTCTTTTTCTTTTCTTGTTGTGTGTTATGTTTTTCTCTAGGATGAGAAAGCTAGTACGTTGATGAAAGTAAATGTTTTGACACCATAGTGATGAGGATTGTATTACTGTAGAAACAATTGAGAACTGTTGGTATTGCACTCATGAAAACATTAAGCATAATGTGATGAAGTGCATACAGATATGCTAGGACATGACTGGAAATGTTTTATTAATTTAAATGCTATGGCACTTGCATTTTTAACTTACATGACGACTAATGTTTTTATGATGTATGTCATGTGTAGAAAGAAATAGATTGGACTGTTGAGAAAGACAGTTGCCAATAATGAACAACCTCAATCAGAGGATGACTATGAGAAGGTTCTTGTTGAAAGATTGTTGAAGGGACTTTAAAAGTTCCCATGGAGCACCACTGGTGGGGTAAAATCAGAGGGGTTGTTAGCAGCCAAAATTGGTATAAAAATGTTCATTCTTATGTGGAACAAGGTATGAAGGGATTGGGTAAGAATCCCTTCTGAAATGTTTTATGGTCTTAAATGTTATGTATGAAATGTTGAAAGGAAGATATATGCCTTGGGTACCCAAGTAGGGTATGATTCAGGAAGGAGAACCTGAATTATGGAGGTGTGAACCTCTGATAGTAAACACTGATTGTAACCCTCAGAAGAATTCATGAACTGATATGTCATGAATAGATGGACCAATCAAGGAATGATTGGAAACAAAAGTGCTTATAGATAACACGTTGCATGGAATTGATTCAAGGAAATGCATGTTTGCATAAAGGACAAACAATGGATTTCCCATTGAGGAAGGAGGACCTTCCAACATTTCTACTTACATTGTATAGGTGTTAGAGAAAACCAAATTTGGGTGGCCATGAGTGTTGGCACCCTGGTTATTAATAAAGGAAGATTTCTTAAAGGCATGCATGTGAAACTTTTGAGTCTCATGTGTACTGATTTGGGATTGTGATCATCCTGTATCTGGAAGCATAGTCCTGCTGTAAGAATGAAAGAAAATGAATAAGCCATGTGGTGAATATGTTGGTTAAATTCCAACACACCATCGCCAAGAACCTGTCATAAAGTGTGACAAAATTGAGATAAATGCAAGAGTGCATTGGGTATGAATGTGGCCACGAACGTTGGCACATTCATTAAGGTCAATTGATATCTGAATTACATTTTGAACATTTTGGTAGGCTGAAATGATGCATAGGTAAGGGATGATGTATCATTTTTTCTTGGTATCCTTGAATAGATGAAAATGCCTTGGACTGTTAGTATGCTTGATTTTGAAAAGTTGATGTGCATGAAAAATACCAATTTGTTTGGCTGAGGAATGTTGAAATTGCAGGAGGAAATGGGTCTTGGATATGGCAGTATTGTAAGCCCATAAGGAAGACCAATTGCCTACCGAGCCAAACAGCAAGGAATGGTATTTCCTTTTTGAGAAAGTGAATTTGATTGTTAGTATGCACAATTCTGAAATTGTTTGTGACGACGTTATAAATGTGCAATAAAATGTATGTGCATGGAAACTAACATTTTTTTTGGCTGATTGAAGTTGAAAGTGCAGGAAGCAAAGGAGTCTTGAATATGGAAACATTGTAAGCCATAAGGAAGACCAATTTCCTGTTGATCCAAACTTCTATGGGAAGGAAAGTCCCATAATTATGAATCTGTTTCTTGTGCAAAACAAATATGGAAGTAAAATGTGGAATTTGGATATCTGTGGGTCACAGATTTACAAGAAAATTTAAAATTTAAAATTTATGATGATGACTCATGAATTTTTATATGCCTATGATACAGGTGAGAAAGAGTATAATCCGATCACATGAAATAGAGACTGACTCGGGAGAAGGAGAGTAACCTTCGTCCCTATCTATGATTGAGTCGGGAGAAGGAGAGTAACCTTCGTCCCTAACTTTAGCTGATCTGGAAGGCTGTCAAGCTATAAAAGCATGAAAAATGGCTAATGTTGAGCCATGAGAACCCCGTGGTAAGCCATGATCATCTATAATATGTTCTGTTGAGGTAAAACAAGCTAGAGGGATGCCTCGATAGAGAAATTCTAATGGACGCCTCGACTGTAAGACTCGACAGAGTCTCTGGAATTATTTATGTGCAAGAAAACCTTGGCAAGGCAAGATGGATCACCCGAGGGACTGTATAGCATAGAAGGGGATGCTTGATCCTGGGCATGGAGGGTGAGTGACCGCAAGGAAGAGGAGACCTTAATAGTTCTTGGAAAATATTGATTAGGATCATGCACACGATGGGTAGTTATTCATGTGCGAGAAAACCTTGGCAAGGAAAGACGGATCACCCGAGGGATTGTATAGTAGAGAAGGGGATGCCTGAGCCTAGGCCTAGAGGGTGAGTGACCGCAAGGAAGATGAAACCATGATAGTTCTTGTAAACTATTGAATTGAGATCATGCACCCAATGGGTATGTCAAGGAAAAATAATGAGGCTGGATAACAAAACAACCATGTGGATACAAATCCACAAACTCCGCAGACACTTATTGTGCTAAGATTATGAAAATTTTCCTAAAAACAATTTTTATGCAATGTTTTCGCAAAAGACTATGATTAACGTGCGTGTTGTCCAAGAATTATTGAAAGAAGGTGACCAAGATTAAAGGTCTAAAAAAGGAGCTGACCGAGGAAGAAGGATCAATATTTTTGAAACAACTAAATGAGAAAGGCATGACAGGTGTTTTGAGAAAGAACACCAAGGGCGATGTTCCTTTAAGGGGGAGGGAATTATAACACCCTTGATTCCCCCAACTTCTAATTAATCATAAATTAGGATTACCATGCTAGGGCATGTGAACAGTGTAAATGTATTATGACTGTGGGGGTGAAGCCTTGAAAGTACTGACCATGATATCACTAGAGGAAAGAATGTGAAAACTATAAGAGAGGGTCATTATATAAAATAACCCCAAATTCCCTTGATGAGGATAATAAACCTCCTTCAGATCCCAAGGAGAGAAATCAATTAATGAAGAAAGGACCAGTGGTTGAATTATCAACCACTCCCATGAATGGAAGCATGGCCAAAACTACAGAATGTCATCCCGAAGTACCACTGGGTATGATGGACCAAGCTGACCGGAGTTCCCTTCTGATATAAGGAACAGGATGGGTCGGGAACCATCCTGGAAGAAAGAGATACAAATCGATAAGGAGAATGCGTAGAGCTCTCCAGCGATATAATAAACAGAAGGTTGCGAGCTTGATGCTGAGGTAGCGTCTGATAAACCTCACCCAGGGCCATAATAGAGAAATAAATCTTTGAACTTTTGTAGAGAACAAAACCCGAGTAGAAGATGAAATAGAGAAATAATCCTTGAGAACTACGAGAGTTCCCTGGTGATATCATGGCTTGGCATGGGGGCGGCCAGAGTGCTAAGAATGAATTCCTCTAAGCCTATGGTCAGGTGGAAGGATGATCACCCACAGTCAGTTAGTTGGCTACCACCTATAATAAATAAGTAATCGCATATCTTATGTATTTAAGTGGTACTATGAATTAAAGTTGGATATCCTATGAATGTTGCAGGAATATATATGTTTTCTTAATGATTTATACCATACCGCATTTTGGTGTCTACTTGATTGTATAATTAGGAAAGTAGGAAATTATATGGATGGGATTTGTTTATATTCGTAAATGCTTGCGTCCTGTGGGGGCTTAAGCTAGATCCACGAACTGTGAGTTCGTCGACCTTGGGTGTAGTTTCATGTACACATGTCGACCCTCCTAGTCATTCTGTGTCCCTTAGAGGAAGGAGTTTGTTAAAGCTCAGGAGAGATAGTGAATGTATACACAGGCTCGCTATGAGGCAAACAAAGACCAAGAGCCACTTAAGTTCTAGAGTTGAGGAATGAAAGTAAGGGGTGCGTGAAAGGATTATTCCAAGTGTTACGTTCTAGAGAAAGAGCGCAAGGATCCTAAGCCTTTTAGATCCAACCAAGCTCAGGAAGAATAACGAGATTGAAGTGTCGAAAAGGAAGGCTCCTTTGTTCGGATGACAAACAAACGAGAAATTAATCGAGGAGAGACAAGGTCCGTTGTGACCATTGGATATGGGAAGGAGTGCGGGAGTTAACCCCTTGAGACCTTCAAAATCCGCGAGTTCGATGAACTGTGAGTTCGTCTTAAGGGAAGTAAAAATCCCTAAAGTCCCGAAGTTAATCTGGACCGTGGATCCAAGGATCTATCGGGATCCACCTTGACCGTCGGATCTGTGATTTTGGAGCTCGCGCGATGGGAGAATCGCATATTGGTGCGATTAAACCTCCGAAGGCCGAAGTCCCAAAGTTAATCTGGACCGTGGATCTCTGGATCCACCGAGATCCATCTTGACCGTCCAATCTATGAGATTCAGAGTCCATGCTTCGATAGAATCGCGTGTTGGAGTGATCGAAACCCTGAAGGCAAAGTTATAGAGCACTTAGGAGACACTCACAAAGTTACCGAACACTCTACAGGTCAGTAAGGAGTGCTTGAGTGAAAGTTGCCAGGAGTGCACATATATCCCTTTGAGGAATAGAAGGGACATAGACCTTTGAGGTCCGAGCAGTTGAAGCTCAGAAGAGATAGTGATAAGAGGGCACAAGAGTTTGGATTATTCCAAGTCCTGAAGCTCGGGAGAGATAACATTTTCATAAGCGCAGAAGAGACCCCAAGTCATAGGGTGCACAGGAGGATTTTCAAAGGTGAAACCTTTGAAACGTTTGAATTCTTCCAAGTCAAGGAAGAAAGAGAAATCTCAGAAGGCGGAGAAATAATGGTTGTTGGACCGAGCATTGTGAAGAGACTATACCATCAGATCAGAGTCCAGACAATGAAGAATGAGCGTAGAGGAGATCATATATGGATCGTCAGATCTGAGTGTGGGGACCAACAGTTGTTGGATCCCAAGGAAAGTGCACAAGGTCTAACCCTCTGAAGGTGCACAAGAGAGTGGACTTATCAACGTCTCGAAGTCTCGAAATAATTTGGGACCGTCCATCATCATGGAGGACAAGTGGCGTAAGATCCACAGCGTTGGAGGTTTGTGGAGAAGGAGGACGACAAATAATGCAAAGTAAATTCTGGTCATTAATCGCCAAGAGACACAGGTCAGGAGTTTAGTAACTCCGGAGGAATTACTTCGAGATTTTTAGATTGAGAGTTGAAACTCCCAAATCCTGAAGAGTTAGAGAGTCGAAGTAAATGTTGACCATCGGATCATTCAAAGTAAACCTCAAGCGTCAGATTGCCAAAGTGGAATATGAACCGTCAGATCAACAACTTCGGGAAATCCATTCGATATTTTCTCAGTTGAGATTTGATATTCGCGAAGTCTGAAGTTCCAGAAATCCGAAGTGAATATCAATCGTCCGATCATCCGAGGCAGATCTAAACAGTTAGATAATCTGAAGTAAACCTCAAGCATCGGATCGCCAAGGTGAATCTGAGCCGTCAGATACTATCTATTGAGGAGAAGGCAAGGTTTGAGAGTTGAGAATTCTGAAGTCTGAACTTCCGTAAATCCAAAGTAAATATCAACCGTATGATCAGCCGAAGTGAAGCTGAGTCGTCAGATCGTCTGAAGTGAATATCAAGCGTCGGATCACCCGAAGTGGATCTGAGCCGTCAGATCCAAGAGAGATGTGGAGAAAATATGAGAACTCCGGATAAAGATCCGAAGTAATTCATAGTCGTCAGATCTAAGGGAGACATGGAGAAAATCTGTGAACTACGGGTAAAGACCGGAAGTAATCCTCGATTGTCAGATCAAGAGGACACGCGTCAGTTGATTATATCCTCTGGATAAATGCCATTGGGAAAAAGGGTGAAGTTTGAATCTGAGATCTCAGAAGTCTGAAACCTGAAGGAGATCTCGACCATTGATCGAGAAGAGGGCCACAGGACCATTGATCTAGTTGAAAAGGTCAACCACCTGAAGTAAAGGCAGGACCGTTGATCCATTTGAAAGGTCAACCACTCAAAGTAAAGGAAAGGCCATTGATTAGGAGGACAGGTGTCTGCAGATCGTCAACTCAAAATATTAAAGTACAAAAGAGAGCAGGGTTTTGAGAGTTGAAACTCCCAAAACCTGAAATCACGAAGGAGATCGCCTCTGTTGATTTTGCAAGAAGTTGGATCTAATCCATAGGTTTGAGAGGGGCAGATTTGAACCGTCAGTTTTCGAAGTACCATCAATATCGGGAGATCGACAGTCCCATAGAATTGTGGGGATAGGAGTTCTACGGACGTTAAAAAGTTGATGGCGGGCTGCAATTCAAGCCGTGGATTTGAAAAGAGGACACGTGGAGGCTCAAGGAGAATTGCAGGCCGAAAATCATTTTGATTCAAACCACCTTTGGCCGCATCCGTAACCACACAGTCCCGTAAGGTCATCGCCCAAGGTCACATCAAGAGGTGGCTTATTCAAAAAAGGAGCTAATACCCAATACTCTGAGATTTCATAGGGGAGCGAAAGGGAAGGTTGCAGGTGCCATTAGACCTGCACCCAGAAGTCGAAAGGGTCTGCGTTTAATTACAGAGCGAGACCATCAAGGTCTTAGAGAGTCGTTTGTCTTCTGTGTTTAATTACAGAACGAGAAGGTTCTATGTTTAATTACAGAACAAAACCATCAAGGTCTCAGAGAGTTGTTTGGTTTCAGAATCGAAGATCCTTGACTAGGAGGTCAGACTGGTTCCCCGACTTTCAAAATTAGAAACCATGAATGGAGATTATGTCCTTTAAGAAAAGCACAATTTTTTTTATGCCCCGTCGTCGATGTGTTACAATAGGATAAATCCATAATTCGAGCCTATAGATATGTAGGCCTTTCTTTCGACTGTTGTCAATGTTTTAGGCTGAAGCAATTCTTGTATATGCTTACTACTCCAATTCTGTAGGAAGCCTCTTTTTTGATGACTGCAAACATTTTTATTTCAATGCTCTTAGTGCCTTGCAACTGATAAAAACTTGATGCCATTTTCTCTGCAAGGAAAAAATCACATAAATCTCTGTGGCAAATTTTAGGTCAGAGGATAGATGTGCACAAGAGCGCGTGAAGCATAAGAACATAAAAAATAAACAAATATTTCAACTTCATGACAAAGTAAATTGGAGTTAACTTTAACTTATGGCAAGCCAAGCTCTTTATAGTTAGTATGATAGATTTCTTTATAGTTAGTAAAGAGATATTATCACTTAATATTATAATATATATATGTAGATGACAACATCTAAAATATTAAATCATTGTGAATCCATTTTAAAATTAGATTATAGAGATCATATTTTTTAAAATGTAATTTTATTATTTATTATTATATTATGATAATAAAACTGAAAAAATTTGATCAATAAACATAAGTTTAAGAGGAATCTAAGATTACTTCAATATGTAATAAATGGTGGAAAAAATTATATTATTGATAATTTTTTATGATATATTATTTAATTCATCAAAATCAATTTCATATGGATTGACATTTTCTAATTTTACATGTATATGGCTTAAACTACCCATATTTTACAAGATTGTAAAGTATTTTGTATTTACTAAATTACAAAGATAATGCACAATATAACCTAAAATTTAAATAAGATTGAAAATTCAAATAATAAGAAATTAAAATTTACATTGTAATGCAATTAAAATTTATTTAATATATTCTAAAAAAAATACATGTTAATAAATTAATTCTTCTATTACAATAGAATTGGGGTGAATACAAATTCGTTATACTTTTAATTTTTTTTTTAAATGAAAAATGTTATTTAAAAAATTGTTTAATTTTTTATGATTATAATTGTATAGGCTTGCATCACTCAAAGCAGAAGCCATATGGCTAGGTCGGCCAAGTTAAATCGACACATGGTGAAACGATGGAATAGGAGATCCACATGCTGGCTCTCTCGTCTACAGCAATGCCTTCCGTCACTTTTGCTATCCAAATGACCCAAGTGCATCATGCAAATGAATGGGAGGGAGAGGAAATTTCAAAATAGTAGTGCAACATGTACTCTCTTATTTTATCCTTCAGTGATAAGTGATAAAAAAAATTATAGGAGAGTTTATTTTTTTATCATAAATGTCTTATGTCATAATAAAAAT